>CAEFZX010029835.1:0-13643 GCA_903066825.1 Alfaro cultratus
AGCACAACAACAACAGCCTAATGTCTGTATGATAAAAATACTGAATCGATAGATAAGAACAGTTTTTCCTCACCTGGTTGTCTCCTCCCGCTCAGTAGACCTTCAGACTCAGAAAGCGCCTTATACTTTCCTCCGCCTGTCAGTGTTGTATTTCATTACCTCCCTGCTTAAATCGCTACTCTGTGCTGAAGGGGAAATGATGCAAAGTTCAACGTTTTCCGTTATCTGACAAGTAGAAAGTCTACTCCAGTATTTTCACCAAAAGTTATGTTTTTTAATTCACCAAAAACTGTTCTGTAATCTGGAACGTTCGCTACCTTGAGCTCCGCAGTTAGCCGCCTTACCTCACTGTGCGAGAGGCAAGTGCGTCACGGGCAAAAGGTCAAAGGTAACAATGTGACCGGAGGGCTTATTGTGTTGTTTTTCTTGCAAAGTTCAAAAAATAAAAAATGAAAATAATAATTTTAGTACATGTGTCAGAAAAAAAAATAAAAAATTTAAATAAAAAAAAATAAATAAATAAAAAAAAAAGGACCAATAGGGCACTTTGGGTCATGGAGCAAAAGGGGCAGGTGCTCAAGCCCCCTTAGCCCCCCCTCTGCACGTGCCTGCCACAAGGTGACACTTTAAAGATACTGGGAAAACTAGTAAACTTAAAACAAAAGGTTTATTTATGAAAGCAAACTTTATTTGCGAGTATAGGCGATTTTACAAAAATATATATATATATGTATTGCAGAAGAGGTGGATATTTTAAGAAAACATATTTTTAGTTAACAACCAAGATGATGCCAATATGTTGTAGCAAAACGTGCTCAAACAAAAACTGAATATCCTTTTTACCCCCATCAAATATTAATGTACCTTATCTTCACTTTCCTAAAAGAATGTAATTTTTGACCAAAACTGTTGTTTTTTTTTGTTTGTTTGTTTGTTTGTTTGTTTGTTTTTTCCTTTGGTCAGAATCACCTTTGGCAATAAAAAAAAAAAATGAGTAGGGCATTATTTTAGGAAGATGAAAATATGTAAGGATACAAAGATATACATACATACATATTATATGTTTGTTTGTTTTTTTAAATATTTAAAAATTTCAGCATTATTTTTCTGCAACATTACATACATACATCAATTAACTGAATACACTGCAAACAGTGGTTAATGAAAATGGGGGGAACATTTGAAATTATGCGTCATAAATTAGATTTTTATTCTTTACTTCAATTTTACATTTCCACCAGTAAATGAGGGGAAAGTACTTGTGTTGAAGTAGCCTGTCAAAGGTAATACATTGTTGCATTAAGGAGTGAAAAATACCCATGTTGATAATTGAGACTTGACCTGAGTTAAGGTGATGTGAAAGGAAGTTAGCTGAACTAACAATTGGGTCCATTAATCCATTTCTGAATGGTGACCAGAAGAAATAACCAAAGCTTCAGAGTTCACCTCACCCTGTCTATAGTGTGGGCTGAAATACGGGTAGATCTCATCTCTGAATGAACACTCAGTGAAAGAGTAAATATGGGACCGGGCTGTCACATCGTAAAAAGAGACCAAGCCTTCCTCTTGGTCCACAAACACCCCCACCTTATTGGGTCTCCACTCAAGGGAGACCCGGGTGGGTGGTGCTGTCATGGCGGCGTAGTTCTCTGCTTCATAATGTACCAGAACCCAGTAACCATTATCTGGGCTCAGCGTCAGCTTCCCTTTATGGTCGGCGCTGCCTCTGGCTACACCTAGATCCCATCCGCTCTTGTTGTTGACCTCCACCTCCCAGTAAGCCTTCCCAGTGGTCAAGCTGTTGAGTCCCAGTACACTACCTAACACATCAAACCTCTTCGGTGAATCAGCCACCTCCTGGTTTTCTCCTCCATCTTGCACTTCCTTTCCATCAGGTGAAAGGACGAGACGTCGGTTTGCAGTCTCTGGGTCCAGCTTTATGTCCACTGTTGAAACGTTACAAATAATTTCAGGATGTTAACCATGGCTTTCTTGTGAAAACGTTAAGTCGGATATGTAACACACCTGTGAACTTTTGGAGTCTGTTCAGTTCTGCAAACATAAGAGGACGTTTTTTACTCAACAGTACTCTAACAGTTTCCACTTTCACCAACAAAACGACACCTCTTACCAGTGGTGACCAGCTTCTCCAGCTCCTGCTGAATGTCTTTAACCATAGTTGTTGTGATTCCTCTCATGGAACCAAAAGTCAGAGAAGTGTCAAGTTTTACATCATTCCAGTTTTTCATATCATCCCGGGTGGAAATTGACGGGTACCTCTGTAGAGAGTTGGAAGAAGACATGCAAAGAAAACACAATCAAGATGAAAACGACTGTGTTGTAGACCACACTAACTCAAAAACAATATTTCCAGACACTAGACCTGTAGGAAATGGATGTGATCCTCAAGCGCAGATATGTTGTCCAGTTCAGCGATCGTCATCTCAAGTCTGTTGATTTCAGCTTCCAATTCGTCTTTGAGGTCTTTTGCTTCTTTTTCAAGCGCATGCCTCCTGTCTTGTAGCGGTTTCACTACTTTTGTTTTGGCTGCCTCCACAATGGCAATCACAGCAGTGAACACTGCCTCAATGTCCCACCACTCAAGCTGCTCCTGAAAATGAGTATAACCAGTCATCGTGTTGAAGGCGTGTACTTGTTGCAAAAGCCAATTCTGCCTCGAATCGAAAACCCTGAAGATTCGAAAGATGCAGCAAAAAATAGTTTCAGGGCTTTGGCTAGCAAGTCATTAAAAGACATGCCGCGCCATCATCATCATACCACTTCCTGCTGTCACGTATTTCACTAAAGAAAATTAATTTTTGTAATTCCAATTTGCGCAATTTTAAGATCAATGGAGACACAACTAGTGCCTCTGTAATTGCACATTTTAATGAACTGGTGTGATTAGGTGTCCCATCAAGGATCACAGAAGTCGGCCTGTTTTGAGGCACATGTACCTTGCAACTCTTCAGAGCCCTGTTGATCTCCACCATCTTTGTTTTTCTCATCGTAACTCTTTGTTGTAATGTCGTCTTGGTCCACTCAAGTTCAGCCTACGGGTACAGAGAGGAAACATTTTCAAAGATTAACATTTCCTTTCATTCATAAAATGGGGACAGACTCAACAGATAAGACAAACAGAATCAGGAAGTTATGGTACCTTCTTCTTTTGGCATTCCTCCTCCGTCGAGACAACTTCCTCTTGACCTCCTTCAATACAACGAACACAGATGCACGTCTGCTGCTTTCTGCTGTACAGCTCAAGTGAGCGTCCATGAGTCAGGCAGGCCCTTGCGTCCAAGTTCTTCACCGGTTCCACCAGCTTGTGGCCCTTGAGTCTTTTAGCTGAATAATGATTCTCCAAGTGTGTTGCACAATATGAGGTGAGACACACAAGGCAGGACTTCTCAGCCTTCAGCTTTGGTTCGGTGCAGACATCACAAGCAACTTCCCCAACCGTGGCACACCCTACACTTTTTGTGCTCTTCATCTTTTGGGCAACGAATATGTATAGTTTTAATCTAAACTGACCAGATGTAACGTTCTGCAGGACTCACGAGTGTTGTGGTAGAGCCGTCCTTTAGAGGTGGACACCATGTCTGTTTTTAAAAAAAAGGTCACATAGTTAAGATAAACTCTGTTCACTTTTTGGAATCAAATAGAAAGTTGCATCAAAAAACAATTGTTTCATTGATAATTTATTGAGTCTTGGAGTTTATGCTTCACCAGCAACATTTACTACATTTCTGAATCCAACAAGCAATTATTAAAAAGGCATCAAGTTGTCTTAGTCCAAAAGTGACCATTAATACATTTGCTTTCTTTCCTTCCCACAAAGGGTTTTGAGAAATAATAATAGGAGTACTCACACACACAGCATTAAGTTTAGGTTTCACTGTAATTCTACATTTTCAAATCATTTGACTTGATCATCTTTTATGTGCAGGTTCAGTTGTTTATTCATTGCATATGAATTTTTTTCAGACTTCTAAACTGACTTTTTAAAGGCAAAACAGTCATTTCCTAAAAGTAACAATTCTCTGTATATCTACAAGCAATAAGTTTATCCACCTCAACCTAGAATCCTAAACCTCATGACAGTTTATTATGGTAAGCCTATCATGGCGGTAAACCTGTGAACTGTCCTCTATGGAGAGAGAACAATCATAGGGTTTCTAGTTCATGATTGAAAATAATTGCCCAACTACTGACACGCTGCCTTGCACTGTAAAATCAACACTCGCTGCTAAAAATATGGGGCAGTGTTAATCATATCCTTACAAGAAGCAAACACAATGTCTGATATGCGCGTAAATAGTGCAGATCCACAGACTTTTACCTTTGGGTTGCAACTTTTGGATTTCCTTCCTTCCTGCGTGGGTTTCATTTCCGATCAACAGTCCAGCTGGACTCTTTTATTGAGAGAGCGAGGCTGGCACAAAAATAAATACTAGAATTATCTGTTTGCACGTGGTGGGGCGTGTTGCATGTTGAGCCACAGATAAGACTCTGTGGGAGGCATTGATGGGCTCCAGAATGAGGGCTCATGTTTACGGAGTGTGTGCTGCTCAGTAGTGAAGCCTGTTTGACTTTAAAACGAGTTGTAAAGCTTCATTCATCATTTTCAAGCCAAAACAGAAGGTGAAACACCAATGATAAGCATCATTGAAAATAATCGAAGTCAAAAATAGAAATATTGTGCGCATGGCTAAAGAAGTGCTAGGCTAAAGATTTGAAATATTCCTTAAAACAATCATTTCTTTGAGATTGTTTACATGTTCTGCTGGGTAATTAACTTATTGCTCTTATTTTTGAATTTTAAAGGAAATAGTCATGAAAAATAAGTGCAAAAAAAAAAAAAAACTTCCAAAAATGTTTATGTGCTACGTTTAGCACAGAAAGCTAAAAGTAGCAGTAAGCCTCTGCACCATTGTTCTAATATCTTAAAAAAAAATAAATAATAAAATCTTTGTCTTTTTTTTCACTTCAAACTGAGTCTTCATAAAACATGGGTCAGTGATGACAGAATCAAATATTAGTTGTACTGCACACTGATCAGATCTGGATGGGAGACTTATCCAACTGATAATCGCTTCAGCATACTGTGTCTACTTTCACTGTATATTTAAACAGACCAATGACTGCTCACACTTTTCTAAAAACCCCAAACTATAAACATTTCTTCCTTATTTTCTATGCAGATATACTAATGAAATTGAAATGAGATTCACATGACTGCTGTCAGTCTGGGTAAATCCACCTCAGGCCACAGAATAAAACATCAACTTGGTTTTCTTGCTTCTTGTCAGGTAAGACACACTCTAAATATGACCAAGAATTGCCTGTATTTGTATCTCTTTGATTTTTATTTCCCCGTCAGTCACTGCAGCAGTTTCTATCATGAGCAAGACTTTCAGTAGAGTCTTGTTTATCTCTAAATAAAAATTTTAAAAATACAGGTTTCACTAGCTATTTTAAGAAGAACAATTATGCAAAAATACTAAGCAATTACTTATATTAATAAATGCAATTTTTTAATTCCACCCAAATGAGTATACACTACAAAGCCATAAAGAAATTGTTGAAAAAAATACCCGTATGGTGCCTTATCAGGTTTACTTTGTGATTCAGAGCTATCAACTTACTGAGTTGGAGTAAAACTGGAAAAAATGTGGATTCCCATGAATTTACACTGTATTAGAAAAACAGATTCAAATTAAAGTTTTGCTGACTATTATCTGGAAGTGATGATCTAACACCAATTACCACCACATGACTAACCCAAACTGTATTTGACTCCAGAAATGCCAGAGATATGACTTGTATGACTAGATTCACTTACAGACCAGTCAGAACTTGATGCTGGTCTTTGTCTTTCTACAACAGCCTGTTGTTCTAAAACAGGGGAGTAAGTTTCTGTTTTTCTAGAAAAACATTAACATTTTTTACATTAAAGATTCAGAAATGTCCTTGATTTCTATTTTTTCCAGAGCATTTCTGAGATTGATCTCAATGTTTCTAAGTCTTTTGGTGGATATTTTGGGGCCAGTATCACCAATATCGATACATTTAAGTTTCATATGTCATCAAACTTCTGATATATGCAACTTTTTAAACAAAGTTGGTATGATAAACAAACAATTGAAAAACAAAACCAATTTGCATGCACTTTTCTCTAAATAAATTGCAAAAATGATCATTTCAGAGCAAATCAAAAAATCATTTTTAGACAGTCAAGAAACCAACATATAAAAATAAAACAAATTTCAAGAGGGATTCTGAAACTAAAGTATCGATCTTACCATGCTAGCATCGATCCCATACCAATACTGACATAGTATCAATATTATCAATATTTTTGGAGCGAGCCACCCACCTCTACAATCTAAGTCTAAAGATACAATGTTTTAAATCAAACCCAACTTCAGGAAGTTGTTTTGAGTGATTTTACTTTTATCAAAGATTACAATCTATCATTTGAACCAAGTTTCAGCAAATATACAGTATATATATATATAGTATATAAAACTATACTGAATGAGTCAGTTTTATGAATTTTTATTTTTTATATTTTTCAGATTAAAAAAGCTTAATTACAAAAGAAAATAAAAGTACATCCAATTACTTCCAGTGGTTTACACACAAGAGCTAACAATGGTTTGTTTTGAGCAGAAAAAGATGAAAGTAGGCGTGGTTTAGCTAGTTAGCATGTGTGACCTTATTTAAAAATTGTTTTAGTAGCTTAGCTGGTTTTATTGAAAACTTTAAACATGTAAGTTTTAAGTGTAATGGCAAACGTCTTACTTCTTTCTTTCTTACTTCATTTAACAAAAAAATTCCCCCATTAATTTTTTTTGTGGCAATTTATTAGGATTTTTTCCCTCTCCAAGTTTTGAAATCACTCACATCCACTGGAATGGTTAAACACAAATGGAAGCCAAACGCTTCCATTCTTCGTCAAATTCAAAGTAATATCCAGTAGAAATAACCATGGCCTCAGAGTTCGTCGTTTCCTGTTTCAAGTGTGGGCTGAAATACGGGCGGAGCTCGTCTTTGAACAAACACTGGGTGAACGAGTAGATGTGAGACTTCGCTGTTACATCGTAGAAGGACAGGAGACGTTCCTCGTAGTCCACAAACACCCCCACCTTATCAGGTTTCCCATCCAGGTAAACACGGGTGGGTGGTGCTGTCATGGCGGCGTAGTTCTCTGCTTCATAATGTACCAGAACCCAGTAACCGTTTTCTGGGCTCAGCGTCAGTTGTCCTCTACGGTCGGCGCTGCCTCTGGCTACACCTAGATCCCATCCGCTCTTGTTGTTGACCTCCACCTCCCAGTAAGCCTTCCCAGTAGTCAAGCTGTTGAGTCCCAGGATGCTGCCAAACACATCAAACCTCTCAGGAGAATCAGCCACTTCCTGGTTTTCTCCTCCATCTTGTACTTTCTTCCCATCAGGTGAAAGTACGAGGCGTTTGTGTGCCGTCTCTCGGTCCAGCTTTACGTTCACTGTTGACATCAAGTTGAAAATATGCTATGAGCTCAGTAGTTACATGTCCATAACAGATGTGCACAAAACTGTAATATTCCACTCAATTTATTCTTGAAATGTCAACTTACGCAATTAAACAGTCAATGAAAACGCAGATATTATCATTATTTCCAAAACACCTTTAGGGGAAAAAAGTCAAACATGTTACGTACCTGAAAACGTCGGAAGTCTTTTCAGTTCTGCAAAGAGAAAATTAAGTTTTTCATCAATGTTAGCCATTTTTGTTCCTTTTACTATCCCACAATAAAGTCAACTCTTACCAGTGGAGTCCAGCTTCTCCAGCTCCTGCTGAATGTTTTGAACCATAGTTGCTGTAGTTTCTCTCATGGAGCCAAAAGACAGTGAAGTGTCAAGTTCAACATCCGTCCAGTCAGTCATGTCATCCTGACCTGACAGAGGCGGGTATCTCTGAACAGACACAAAACAGACAGATTACCTAGCAGACTTCAAAGCATCAAAGCTTCCTAGACGTACTTCTTTTTAACATAAATCATTGCAAACCAGTTTACAATCTAAAGTGATTTTCCTCCCACCTGTAAGAAAAGAATGTGATCTTCCAGTGAAGAGATATCGTCTAGTTTTGAGATTGTTGTCTCAATTTGGTTGATTTCGTCTTTCAGCTCATCGTTCAGGTTTTTTGCTTCTTTTTCCATTGCCTCTCTTCTGCTCTCTAGTGGCCTAAGAGCTTTCTTCTGGGCTGCCTCCACAATGGCAATGAGTGCTGTGAAAACCCCTTCGATATCCCACCACTCGTTTTCAATCAGGTCCTGGAAACGAGAAAAATGATTTTAAAAGCTGCTTTTAGCTCATCTTTTTTCACTATTATCTGCCGATGCTTTTTTCTGACCTTTACTACCAGCTAAAATGCCTCTTGTGGTAAACTTAAATAAACATGACAGTCTAAAATAAAGTGAATTCTGTCTGACATTTCAGCTGTGAAGAAGAGTTAGTATTAGATCCTTGATTGAAGATTTTTGCTCCAAAAGCTCTAGATTTTTGAACGGGTTTTACTTTGGCACTGGTCCTTTAGCTATAGTTGGCTCTTATACCTACCTTGCAAACCTTGAGAGCTTTGTTTATCTCATCCATCTTCCTCTTTCTTATTTCAATTCTACCTTCTAAGTCCTTCTTGGTGTTCTCAAGTTCAGTCTGTAAAAGACAAGCAGGCACATTTTAAATGTTTCAGCAGATATTTCATAAATATAGCTACTGTTTAACAGTAGCTTCTGTCTCATAAACCTTCTTTAGCAAATGGAGAAAGGTTTAAATAGGTAAAAGGTTGCAGATGAATGAATCAGGAAGTTTAGATCACCTTCTTCTTGAGCCATTCCTCTTCTGTTGTGACCACTTCGTCCTGACCTCCTTCCATACATCGAACACAGATGCTCCTCTGCTGAGTCCTGCTGTACAGCTCAAGCGGACGTCCGTGGTCTAGGCAGGCCCTTCCGTCCAAGTTCTCCACTGGTTCCACCAGCTTGTGGCCCTTCAGCCTTGGATTCGAATGGTTCTCCAAGTGGTCTGGGCAATACGAGGCGAGACACACAAGGCAGGACTTCGTCGCCTTCTGCTTCGGCTCCTTGCAGATGTCACACGGCACCTCACCAGGCGCCCCCGAACTCCTGTTGCTAATGGTGTTTTTCATCTGCGTGGCGATGTCTCTTAGCACAATGTTAACGTCTGGAGGTTTGTTGAGATGCTTTTTGCAAAGCGGACACATGTCGTTCACCCGATATGGGGAGATGCTGAGCTCTAGGCACCTCCTGCAGAAAGAGTGACCACAAGGCGTCGTGACCGGATCGGTAAATATCTCCATGCAGATGGAGCAGGTTAGATTCTTCTCCAGCGTGGAGTCACTGTTTGGAACAGAGACGGCGGCCATGTCTGCTTAAAGAAAATATCTCAGTTAAGTTAAAGCTTCCGAACATTTGAAATCTTTTTAAATGACATTCTTTGTTTTTGCTAATGAAAAAAAAAACCATCTCATATCTACAGAAGAGTTTAGCCGCTAAAGCTAGGGAAAAAACATACAGGAGCAGCATTTCGGTATAACAGTTTCTCGGTATGAGAAACTCAAGACATGTAAAACTCATATAAGTTTTATATCTCAGTATAACGACACTTGTATCTCATCAAAACCAAAATGTGTTCTCATCTTAAATGAAAAAATTGATGATGTTTGATCAACAGTGGTGGGTACACTTCAGCTGATGCATTTGATTTTTTCCCCCCTTTGTTTAGCGCGTTAGCCTTTTTGCTAGCTTTAAAATTTTTTAGCAAACTTTGCATCCCCTAAATGATTTTTTCTGGTAGGAGTGTAATAACTAGTTTGACCCTGTTGAGGGCGACGTGCCATGTTGTAACACGTCATTGGTACATTGTTGGTATCTAAATGGTTCATTTTAGCACGTTAGCGTTAGCTTCCATTAAATATCATGTTGTGGTGTTTTACCTATGGTCAAACTAATGCCTGCGATAATGAGAGTCAGCACATTTAGCTTTTTAGTTAGCGCTGTTGGTCATCATTTTGTTATTTATTTTTAAGCACTGTTTTTTTTTTGTTTCTTTGTTTGTTTGTTTTTTTACCACATTTAAAAAATGCAGATGTTTTTGTTGACCATTTTTGGTATTTACATTAATTTCTTGAAGAGGACCCCAAACTTTCATATCCCAACCCAAACGTTGGGTAATAAAGTCTTAATGAATATTGGCTTAAACAAATCTATATCCATGTTTTTAAACCATCCCCTTAAGGAAGCTCACACTTTCCCAAAGCTAAAATAATACACAGCTGTAGCTGGAAAATATAAGCAGGGTGCCATAGTCCTACGTCTTGCCACACACACACTGGACTTTGACTAGACCATTTTGACTGGACGTATGTTTAGAGTAGTAATAATAATAATATAAAGGAAACTTCCAGCCCAGCTTCAGGTTTACTGCCTCAAGCAGGTGTTGCTGCAGAAGAAAATCATCCCCACAGTCTGATGCTGCCATCACCAAGTTCAGGGAAAGTTTTCTTTGATATGCTTCAGTGTCCTCAATAAAGTTCTAAAAACTGGGTTTGGGTTAGAAAATGTATAGAACATTTCATTTATAACCAGACAAAATGTAAAAACATTTGACTTGTGTGTCAATCTATTTCTTCTTCTATTATTATTATTATTATTATTATTATTATTATTATTATTATTATTATTATTATTATTATTATTATTATTATTATTATTTTTAGCATTTTGATTAATACACTGACTTGCCTGCAATGTTTACTAACCAAGATGGAATTGGAATACATGCATTTAGATCCAACTGGATTTTATTAACTGTATGTTTCTGTGTACAAATTATACATCAACTGAATTGAATTTATTCTTTATTATCGCTTTCATGTTTTAAATAATTAATAATTACCAACACGCCGCACGAAAGCACTGTTTGTGTGTGAGCAGACGGCTGAAAAGCTGTGGAACTGGGAGTAACTTAAACAAATGAGGTTCAAAGGTCACTGATAAACAGACCGCTGCTGTTGTGCAACTTTTTATGATATTTCGAGCACTTAGTTTGTGATGTATGCTCAGCTGTCCGCCGGCGCACAGAGGAAATGTTGCATGAGTCCAAACAGTAAGGGACATGAGTCTTACAATTCAGAAAATAAACTGTGTTTTATAGTTGGAATTCACAATTCATTTTTTCAACTTTGTTTAGGAGACAAATTACTTAATTTTCAACAAATTACAAAAAAACATTACATTTTACCATTACTTCCTACAAGCTGATGAAAGTGACTGTGCAAACTAACACACCTCACGCTTTCATACATTATGGATTTACAGCTTGTCACTGTGTGTCACTCCCATTGTGTGATCATATCACACAGTTATAAAAGCATACAGGATTTTCTACTTTAAATCGAAGGTTTATGATGAAAAATGTTGCATTTAGAGCAGAAATTTACCTTCAGGTTGTGGAGCGTTCCCTCTGCTCACAGGTTCCTACTCCCTCCTAGTGAGAGTTGGAGTCCTTCCTTGTGGACTTCCTCCCTGTGTTAAGTTTCATTTCTGATCAAAAGTACAAACAGGCACCTCCTTCATTCACAGGAGGGAGGCTGGCACGCAGCGGAGCAACCACATCATTTATTTGCATGTTGCTGGGGCGCGCTGCATGTTGTGCAACAGATCAAATCCCTTCATTTGCCCAGAGGTTCTTCACTGGCTGCAGAAGGAAGTTTTATGTTTGAACTCATCTCTGTTGCTCAGTGGGAATGAAGCCTGTTTGACTGGAAAATCCAAAGAGTTCAGAGTGTTTTTGTAAAGATTCATCTTTCATTTCTGTTCCAAAAGAGAAAAAAAGGGAGGGGACAAAAAAACCCAATTGTATGTATGTTTTCTATCTACGGGACCTCTTACTGTTGCAGTTGTGTGTCGGTCTAGTTTTTGAAAGAATAAAAAAAAAATGCACACAAAGGTAAACAAATGTACAACAAAGAAATAAACTGCCAATTTGAGATTAATTTACATACAGCAATGATCAGCAGACCAGGAGAAAGTGACTGATATCCAACACTGATAGCACAGCGTTAAGTTAAGTTAAGTTAAGTTAAGTTAAGTTAAGTTAAGAATACACAATGTACATTACCATTAGGCAAAAAAAACAACAAAAAACTAATAGCTGTGATAGTCACATTTACAATGTGTATAACTTGCTACTGCGCTAATAGCGGAGCTAATCTTTCATTTACTCCATTAGCATTTTGACTAGTTACCTCTACCCAAGTAACCTTTTGTAAAAAGATGCACTTTTAGAAGGTTTTTTTTACATAGTATTTATACAATGCTTAAAAATATAAATCAGCTTATAAATACCAGCAATTAAATAATAAGTAGAATCGCAGATATAGTGCTATGAAAAAATATACTTTGCTTTTTACTGTTACTTGAGGAATCTGAAGCATCGCTACTCTTACCTGAGTAAAATGTTAGGATACTTTACCCACTGTGAGTAACTTCTTTGAAAAACCTACAGTGTTTGTTAAAGTTTCCTAAGTTCTTTGTTCAAAACCACTGATATTGGAAAAAAAAAATCTGCTTTGCCCAATTTTGTTATTCTATAATGATTAAATACCAAAATTTCCACATAGCTTGATATTTTTGGTCTGTCTGATGTAATTTTTAATCCTTAAATGACTGTCTTGATTTGACAGTCATCTATCTTTGGGGACTCTACCAACCTCTGACTGTAGTTAGTTAATTTATTTGTGCTTTTATTTTGAAGTGGGTGAAGAGCCCTGTGGTCCAAACCTTATTCTCCACACCAGGAATGTCAAAGTCAAATCCACCGAGCAACTGGAAGCTGAACCAGTTGCTGGATCATGTCAGTCAAGTCCAAGTAGCCAACAAAAACTAATTTGCTACAAGCCGAGGGCCGGACTGGTTCAACGTTTATTCCAATATATTGAAATGATTGCATACAGCCTATTGACCTAATACAGTGTATATTATTTAATAATTAAACTTGACAGATTGACAGATTCATTTGGATTTGTCAGTAATTTCAATTGAAGCCATTTTTTAACAGGCAAACAGACAAAAATGAACTTCCTTCAGAGAAAAATCGCATGTTCTATACATTAAAACAATAAAGCAATATTTTGTTATGGCTCCGTCAGTTCATTCGCGGGCCTTGACTTTGACATATGTGCTCTATGCTTTCAGCTGCTTGACCAAAGTTACAAAAATAACAATTACATTACTTTGTGTGCTAGACTCCTGGTTCAGGCCCCCCTCTGCAGCAGCAGCAACAATATTGATAACAGATATCGGCATCAGCTCAAGTTTTCAAATCGGTGCATCTCTACATCTTTTATTAGTAATTGGTGTTTAGAGATGTCACAGAAAATCTGTCTTATATTTAAAACATTCTCTCTCTGTTCTTACTCTATAACTTCTGTTTCAAACACCTCACAAATCTTGAAAATAGTTTATTCTGGCGGTAACAGCAAGAGGTGGTAGCCATTTTCAATGTTGTGTTCACTGACTCAGACAACAGGGTCTGATTTTTGAGCTCCCGGCTGGTTTCTCAGTGCATCTTTACTTT
>CAEFZX010029836.1:0-63658 GCA_903066825.1 Alfaro cultratus
GTTTGTGCAGCAAAGATTTTTGTTTGTGCCGCTGTCATTTTAAGTGGGGGGGCTGGTTGACCTTTTGACCTTTAACCTTTCATTAATATCTTCAAAGCCGAAGCAGCACAAATGAAAATTTTTGCTGCACAAACATAGTCAAGTTAATTGACACCCATTTCGTCTGATTTGAAGAAGGTGGGGGGCTGGTTGACCTTTGATAACCTCTAAAAAACATTTCTTTATGTCTTTAAAATGATAGCACAAACAAAAAAATTTGCTGCAAAAAAAATTTGCAGCAAATTTGTTTTTGCTGCAAACGTTTGACACCAATTTTGTCTGATTTGAAGAAGATGGGGGGGCAACTTCACTCAGGTAACTGCCTCTGTTGGTATTTTAATGATACATAATAATTGATCAGTTTGGACATAGTAACGGGCTATTGTTCAGAAGATAAAGAAAACCAGTCTATATGTGTAGGGAGCGTTAAAACTAAACATTTATTTTGAATTCGCTTGAACTTCGTACTTCCGTCTGACGGTGAAGCTGGAGGTCGTCTCGTGCGAGCGAAAGGACGTCGCGATGAACGCAACCGAGGAAAAGCTGGCGGAGCTCGTGCGCGAACACCCGAACCTGTACGACCAGTCGCGCGGGGACTACCGAAACAGCGTGAAGGGACACCTGGCGTGGAAAGAGATAGGCGCCGCGATGGGGAAGTCCGAGGAAGAAGTGAAGCTGCTGTGGAAAAACCTCCGCGACAAGTTCTGTAAAGCGAGGAAGCGGCTGGTGCGGAGACAGTTCCCCCAGCAGGACGAAAGCGACCTCCCGTGGGAGGTGCAGGTCCCGGGGCTGTTCAGCCAGATGGCCTGGCTCACCGCACACGTTAAACTACGGCCGGAGGTCGGAGGGAGCGTGGGGGACCCACAGGAGGTGACTTCACTTTACACAGTTTTTCAGTTGAGTTTCTGCTGGTGTTTGACTTTCACACCGAGTCTGACTGAGTTTTCACGTTCTTTTGTCGGACATTAACGAACTGACGTGGAAACACCTGACCGTTAACAGAGAAGACGGTTCGTCTGTTATCAATATCCGCTTTTGTTCCTTCAAAACAAAAGCCCTTGTCAACAAATCTCCGAATTAATAACTATTAGAAAATATTTGATAAAGGCCTGTCACAATGAGCAATAAATCCATTAATAGCATGATAAATTAAAATTAGGTCAATAATTTCATTGTTTTTTCTCTTACTACCAAAAACTGGATGATAAAAGTCTGCAGTCACATCAGTTGTAGTGTTAAATGTTTCTGAGAATTGAAGACTTATTGATAGTTGAGAATGTGTTCTTGCTTTATTATACCACTATTACTTGAAAATAGTCTGGTTCACAAAAGAAAAAAAAGTTCTTAAAGTTAGATAGATAGATTTTATTACAGACTCAAAGTCCAAATTTACATTAAAAAAAATTGTTTTCTTTTTTAGGTAAATTTGGACTTTGAGTCTGTAATAAATAAAATCTATCGATCGATCTATCTATCTATCTATCTATCTATCTATCTTAAAGTATTAAAAACATTTTATTTAAAATAAAAATCAAGATTAACAATAATAATGATAGTAATAATAATAATATACTGCATATTACTGTAACAGAAAATACTTTGCAGTTATTAGAAATAAAAATAGGACTTGTGATCCAAGGGTTATGTAACTGAGTCTGATCACTTTTCCAAAAATGTACATAATATATTGAACGTTGAAAAATCAATCAATCAATCAATCAAATTTTATTTGTATAGCACATTTCAACAGCAAGGCATTTCAAAGTGCTTTACATCATAACAAACACAAAAACACAAAGTCATGCAACATAGAATCAACAATCAAAACATGACATGAAGTCAAGTTCCATCATTAAATTTGTAATTGATTACGTTTCAAATACAATTCTAAACAGGTGGTTTTTTTAGTCGAGGTTTAAAGGAAGTCAGTGTTTCAGCTGTTTTACCGTTTTCTGGAAGTTTGATCCAAATTTGTGGTGCATAGATGCTGAATGCTGCTTCTCCTCGTTTGGTACAGACACTATTTGCAATACAGCACATCAGTGCAAAGAAACAAATGTCCAATAAATAGTATAAGATTTAAGAATATTCAAGTAAAAATAGGGTGCATACTTTAATTGGTTGCTTTATGTGGTCTAGTAAAAGTATAATTGTTAAATAATCTGTTCCCCCTCTATAACATGGGAGCTAATTATTTTTTCACAGACTCTTTACTGTGCTTATTCCTCTCATCAACAACAAATCCTGTGAATTTGGTAACATTTGCTCTTTATTTGCCAAAGTTATGAGGGGGAACCAAATATTTCAGATGCCTGACCTGTAAAACCGAATTTATGTTAAAACGGCTTGCCATAATACTGTGACTGGTACTACTGTTCAATAAAGTTTTGTTTCAAATAACAAAAGATCGCTAGGTTGCAATTCCCGGAAAGAACACAGGAGGGCAGGCTTTCCCCGTTTTGACCTACATACATGAGTTTAGTTACTGAAAAGTAATATTTATATAACTTCGTAACAGAACGATGCCTGTCTGCCCTCGGTGTAACCGCGGATTTGCAGCGAACAGTTTTTACAAGGTAAGAAGATTAACGTTCATATACTTTATAAGTAAGTATGATTAGAAAGATATCAAATATCGCATTATGGAGAAGGAACGTATCTATGTAGTAACCATGGAGACAATGCATGCATTCCAACGTATAGCAAAAAAAAACCTGGTTAGCATCTCGTTTATGTGCGTTTTCAGGTTGCTCCGGTGTAAAAGGAAATACTGTTTATGACATAGTGATATAAATGATGTGGTGTGAATTCTGGCAAAGTCTGTAATTTGATCAAAACATCACGGGGGAGGTGGTATGGCTCGGTTTCTAAGCTAGCTGGTTCCAACTGTCGTAAATCCCGCCGTCTATGAGCCCCAACCACGTGTGTTACGATCACAGACAAATTAGCTCGACTCGAACAAGTGGAAGCCACGAATAAACTGACAAAAACAACTTTGGAAAACAATTTCAGTCGTTCTGTTCAATGTTCCCGATTCTCACTTCCGACGTCCATCATGGCGCCTTGAATGATTAAATGACTTAGTCTCAAAGAGTCAATATATGAACAACTAAAGGTTCCTCTGACATTATTGATGCACTAAACAGTACATTTTTCATGTTTTTGTGGCACACAGGCAACTGGAAGAGCAGACGACATGGAAAAAGAGCAAGAGGAAGACAAGAAGAGGCTGCTTGATCCCCTCCCAGTTGTCACCACCAGTTTTTCTCTTGCAGAGCCCACTCCCAGCTGCCATCAGATCATCGAACCTTCTCCTAAACGCAGAAGACAAGCTCCCTCAGAAACTGGGCCAAGTTCTGCTGATGCATTCAGCAATTTCAGGGATGAAGACGAACTGTTTTTGCTCAGCCTGCTGCCCTCACTGAAGAGGCTCACCATTAAAAAAAGGATGGAGGTCCGGATGAAGTTCCAGCAGGTGCTTTATGCTGCAGAGTTTGAGGACTAAAATCTGGGTCTGGATCACTACACTATCTATGCACTGTCCCTCAGACAGTCGGCTTGTAAATACATGTTTATAAGTTGTTAATGATTATTTTTGTATTGTTATTTTTGGTATTTTTTTTACTTCACTAATCTTCAGAGGCTGGGTTAAAAGGAAGAAAAAACGCTTCACTTTTATTTACTGAAAGCGCACACAACTTCAACATTTATTTATGTAACTACGAGTGTTTTTCTAGTTTTTCAAGAAGTCAGTGATGAAGAAGTTACAGCACTCCTGACTCGTTTCCTCATAGTCAAACATTTATTGGATTATTTTATGGTCACATAAAATTAAAGGGAAAAGCACAAATGCTCCAATGACGCACTACTTAACCTGCCGCATTAGAAAGTTTGCTGTGTGTTTTAATAGAACAGCTTTCACTCAGACATATGCAGTGCCTTGCAATCATATTCACACACATTTATCACATTTATTCATAACACCAACATACATGTATTTATTTGATAGAGCAATCGAAGTGTAAGAAAAATTACTTCCTTTTTTTTTTTTTTTTTTTTTTTTTACAAATTTTTACATTGTAAATAAAAGTCTGAAAAGCCTGAAATGCATATTCAGTCTCCTTAACTCTAAAACCCTTAGATAAGAGATCTGTTGATCGCCTAATTAGTAGATAGAAATTGTAATGAACAATTAATAGTGAATATTGTTAGAAAATGAGCAGCACAACACTCAGGTTGACAGGGCAACTGTTAGTTATTTACCTCATAAATATGGTATTTATGGAAGCGTCAAGAAGAAAGCTATTGTTAAAAGATAATTGGAATAATTGTTTGCAGCAAAAGTGGTATAGTGTGACTAAAATGTTACATTTTGCTATTTTGTGAGGGAAAACTAAATCTTCATGTCACCCTGAAATACAATCTACAGTGTTGGCAGGATCATGATGTGGGGATGCTTTTATTTCATAAAAGAACTGACAACGAAAGATGGAATATAACTTACTAACACATAATACCGCCATTGAAAATGCATTTCGCATGAATAGAAGTGTGTAAAATTAATACCAGTTTGATTCAAATGATTCACAATTTCAGCATCAAACGTCTCTGAAGCCTTCTTCTCACTGGGAATACTGGTTTTTATTCTGATTATTTTCCAGCAGCGCTGTTATCCGCATAGTCATTCACTTCAAAACGAGCCAATCACATTGCTGCGTTCACAAGTCCCGCCTCCTCGTTCTCGTCACTGATTGGTTGGTAATGGGTGTGGCGTTTTCATTCATCATTTTCTACATTCAATCAAACATCCTGCTAACCTGTGACTTTCCATACGTAAAGAAGTAAATATCTCTTGCTGTTTTTTCTTTTCTGTAAGTCTACATTTCTCCCATCACATTTTTGCTTCATTTCTCCCCCCACCAGCCTCCTGCTGTTTACTCCTGAACCCCTCCCCTCTCCCAGCCTCCCTGCCTCTTGTCATTGGGTGCCGTGTGGGGTGATGGTTGTGGTTTCTGTCGGTGATGTCTCCGGAGGATGTACCAGCGCTCTGCCTGCAGCCGTACATGGACAGGTGGAAGTTTATTGAGACTTTGGGACATCTGATTACAGCTTTTATCCTCTGCAGCTGGACAGATTTCATACAAGCTGAATGAGGATTACTGCTGTGTTTCTTCATTTTGAGGTGAGATGCAGGGATGCACATGTATTCAGTTACTTCAGGGTGTGTTAGTATTAAACAAGAAGTTGACAAAGTCATATTATTTAAGTTTAGCTAAAATGTGTTCCTTATGTAAATCATAATTATGATAACATCAGTGTTTTGAATAGTAGCACTGTCTGCAGGATTGCTGCACAGTGAAGGGTAATACTACGATGAAACAGCATCCTGTGTTCATTGGTGGAAGAAATCACAAACCTCATGGACAGCTCGGTGATTGGCTGGTTTATCTGTCTTTATAAAGGAGGCTGATCCGGTTGATACTGGGATTTCATGCAGTTTACTGGTGAGTAGTGGGATGCTAGGTGTGGTTCAGAAATGAGTCCAAAAGCATCACAATGAGATCAAAACTAGTTACTTCAATGGTTCAGTATCTGTATAAAAATCTAAACATAAAATGGGTAAATATGTGACTAAATAAATATGCCATTATTAATTAATTTTAACAAAAAGTATTTATATTATGTTATGTGTGTAATATTTTCAAATAACAGTGCCAGTGCTCAGGCTTAAGATGAAATAATGACTTTATGTATAAAAAAAATGTTTACAATCTGCAATATTTAATTATTTATTCCAATTTCCTCTTTGTTTTTCAAGCAACATGGAGTAACAGTTATGTAGTGATTAGTTTTTGGGTTTGTGGCATCTTTTAAGGAATGTTTTAGGGATTTCATTCGTATTTATAATGGCAATTTTATGCTCTAGGATATATATATATATATATATATATATATATATAAACACAGAGTTGAGTAGTAACTACTTACATTTACCTGAGTAATTTTTAGGAGTATTTTTACTACATTGTTCTTTTTACTTTTACTTGAGTAATTTTATTATGAAATATTTCTACTCTAACTTGAGTAAAATTTTCTTTACCCACTGAATGAAAAACAAATATCTTTTAACCAAAAATTCACCAAACACAGACGCACACTGCAGGTTGTGTTAAAGTTTTATAAGTTTTTTATTGAAAGAAGCTGATTTGGATATTTTTTTTGCCTGATTTTACAACTTATATGAACTATTGTCATTTTTGTCCTTAAGATACCAAAATTTACAATAAATATATACAGTATATACTGTATATACGACTTAGAATGAATGAAATATTTAAAAGGTGTTTTTTGGAAGTTGATTCAGGCAGTACAGAAGCAGCTAAAGGGCCTCCGAACTGGTCATATGATCTCTGGTCAGTCTGAAGGGATTAGAGAGAGAAACAGGAAAACCACAACAGAGGAAGAGTAACGCTGCACTTCCTCCGTAATAGTATAGTTTACTGGGAAGATCGAAGGGTTTCAGCCATTTTATGGCAACATAGCATCTATTGGGTTATTTATGAAAAGAAAAGGTAAGAAATATTTACATTCTGGAAGATTTTTGTTTGTGATTTATTAGAAATTATTCTCCTGTTGGAGGAACAGGAGCATTATGTTGAAAGATGTGTGTTTTTGGGGAAAGACAATGTGGACAAAATACAGAAATACGTCTAACTTTGAACAACAGCAGCCTATTAACAGGGAATTCAGTATTTAGTCACATTTTTTCATCTATAAAATTACAGCAGATGCATTTATTATTGAAGCATTTCTCTATGCAGGCATGAAACTGCATTTTTAGTTTTATACAGCTCTGGAAGAAATTAAGAAATCGCTTAAAATGATCAGTTTCTCTGATTTTGGTCTTTATAGGTATATGTTTGAGTAAAATGAACATTGTTCTTTTATTCCATGAACTACTGACAACATGTTTCTGAAATTCAAAGCAAAAAATTTAGTTTTTATTTGCAGAAAATCAAATAATAAAAAAGAATGGACAGTGCTTTCAGACCTCAAATAATGCAAAGAAAACAAGTTCATGTTTATTTAGAAACAACAATACTAATGTTTTAACTAGTTCAGAAATCAATATTTGGTGGAAAAAGCAGAAGGTTTTCAATGGGGTTCAGTGCAGTGGGCTCTTCATTTACTCCAGATCTTGTCACATTATATCAATCAGCATAAGTCCAGACAAGTCAGTGTTATTCAAATCTGCAGTGAGTCTCATTTCATTCCAGCCTGTGATTGTTTTAGATTAATGTGGACTTTTCATCGCACAGATTCATCCATGCTGAGCACATCAAATCTGGACTGCAATAACAAAATCCTCCACAGTGCAGAGGATCGGGTCACTTGGGATATCAGACGAACAACCAAACCTTCCTGCCTGGCCAAGTCTTCATAATCCGCCGCAGGACAAACCATTTAGAGGACGTCTCTCAGGAGGAGCGCCCAGCTCAGCATGTACTCCCCCCAGAGTCTCCATCGCTGGGGCATCACTCACAGTGAGAGCATGGAGCGCCTTGCTTACAGTCAAGGTAGGCCCAACGTTTCCGTCTCAAACTCTGACCTTACTGAAAAACAGCCATGATGATTGACATCCACCACAGCATGTCTCGTTATTACGGTGCATTTTTGATTTTAAAGAAAGTAATGAAACATCCTCTGTACTTTTGCTAGTTCAAAAATTACTGAATGGCTTAACACCAAAAAAAGGTCTGCTGTTGTTGCTGAGGTCTTCTGGTTCTGGTTCTGCTATGCATCTCCAGAACCAGAATCAAACACGGAGAAGCAGCATTCAGTTTTTACAATCCAAACTTCCAGAAAACTGCCAAACGGCCGAAACACTTAGTTTCTGTAAATCAGTGGTTCCCAAAGATTTTCTGGGCCCCTCTATGGATTACGATAAAATCCCCAACAAAAAAGAAAACAAAAATCCACTGCTCACACATCGTTCTGCCAGACATAAACCTATACACAAACTCCACTGAAGTTTATTTCACACTTCAGGTTGCAACAAAACACACTACAAACCACCTTTACAGTGAAACACTTTTGTGTAACTATTTTTTTTTTTTATTCATCCATAGCGCTTCCCACGCCCCCCTGTAATGGCACTGCGCCCCCTTTAGGGGGCGCGCCCCACACTTTGGGAACCACTTCTTTAAATCAAGGCTTGAAATCCACCTGTTTGGAGTTGACTTTGATTAATAATAACTGGAACATTAATCAGAATAGTTGATATATATTAGCTTAATGATTTTGATGATGGAATTTGACAAAATGTAATGTTTATTTCTTGTTTCATAATTGGTTTTTATATTTTTATGGTGTAAAATACCAACACATGATGAGGAGTCAAGCAATGATCACCCATAATTTCTGCTATAGTTAATCATCTACTGTGTAATTTAGAAGGGGTCGTGTACATAGTTTCTTATTTTTGTATTTATAATGGCATAATAATTTCTAACAAAGGTGGTAACATATTGTTTGCTGCCACTGCAATTTTGCACTCTAGCACATTTTAGATTATGTATACATGTATAATTGTACTTTTTATGTTTGAATATTTTTGAGGCTTCATAGTCTTAAAGAAAACGCTAGTGTTATTGGCTATATAGAATTTTTTTTTATGAATTTATAGCATATTTTAAGACTTTTAAGATCTATTACTCTTAAAAATGCAACAGAGTTTAGGCATTGTTGATAATGTTCTCCAATAACACAAAATTACCCAGTCATAGTTTCACATTTCAACTTTAAACACTTTAAAATCATATATATGTGATTTGAAAATGTTTAAAGTTGAAAGGAAATGTGCAAATTTCCTGTCAAAAATATTGGACAAAAATATTCTAGAATTTTTTTGAGTAGAGAAATCTGATTGTAATAGTTGCAGTGAGGGAAGTGTCTTTTTTATGTATATGTACAGTAGTTGCTATGTATATAAAATCTTTTTGGGAGAATACGTGCTGAAAACCCTTTGTAAGGTCTATGTTTCTAACTAAAGAAATTACATTTTTAATGCATAAAGTCGATTGAAAACCCTACGGAGTAAAACCTGAGTGAAGTTTTAATAATTCATATGTGAAGGCTTCAGGTTGAAAAAGCGCCCTCCCTGCAGTTCCCCCCTCCGGCAGCAGGGGGCAGCAGCTCGGCGGCAGCCTGTAAATGATGACGTAGTGCTGCTCTCTGCCTTTTGTGAGCTTGGTTGGCCTCCTGACGCCGCCTCCTCACAGGGCGCAGCTGCTGGACCGGGGAGACGCCAACTGTCGCTTTGGTTAGCTGGCTGTAAACAAATCTGTACACCTCCGAGATGTACGGAAAAGAAACCTTTTGTGCGAACCTGTTTGCTGCGCCGTAACGGCAGGTTTTAGCGGCCATCATGTAGGTAAAGTCAGTGTTATTTGACGCCCGGGAGCGGTGTAACTTTTGTTAACAGATGATTTTTTTTAATTTTTATTTTCGTTAAACCAATGTCGTCATTTAACCGGTGGTATCCCGGACATTTTGTTGCTATGCTCACCTAAATCGCCAGCTAACTAAGTGAAGAAGCTGGGTAATTTAGTGTGTTTCTTACATCACGGAGCTCAGCTAGCTGTGATAATATTCCCTTGAACATGGCATCTGCTGCTGCGGAGCACGACCTGGTTCTGTCCGAGGCGGACAGCAGCAAGGAGAAAGGCCAGGTGTTCGGGATCCTCAGACTGCAGGAGGAGAAATCAGGTGCAGGGGACAAGGCGAGCAGCAGCAGCACAGGGAGAGGAGGTGGAGGAGGAGGTGGTGGTGTGGGAGACGGGCGATGGCAGGCTCCTATCTTCGCTTTAGCCAGGAAAGCTTCAGAGACCATTTCAGGAAGCATTCACGTCCTTCCCAAAGTGTCGGAACACAGGACTTCCCTTCCTGGTGACTGGACTGTCCAAGGTACAGTATGCATTATGGGGCTGTTCTAAATGAAATTGTGGCAGCTCTCTCTCCTACTGTCTATTTTTTTTTATCATCACCAGGGCCGACCCAAGCCTTTTTGGGGCCCTGAGCAGATTTTCATTTGGGGCCCCATCAAAGGTCGTGCTAGATATTTTTGTTGTTCGTCATTTTGACTGACAGCATGTCCGCCATGTAATATTTATAATCATATTATCATAGGTTATTCAGACGCATTTTTTATGCGGTTTAATTAATATTCACCTAGTTCAGGGGTGTCAAACTCCAGTCCTCAAGGGCCGGTGTCCTGCAACTTTTAGATGAGCCTCTGCTGCACCACACCTGAATAGAATAATTAGCAAGGCTCTGGAGAACTGATCTACACAAGAAGGAGGTAATTAAGCCATTTCATTCCAGTATTTTGTACCAGTGGCACATCTAAAAACTGCAGGACACTGACCCTTGAGGACTGGAGTTTGACTCCAGTTCTCAAGGGTCAGTGTCCTGCAGTTTGAAACCTGTGACCTAGTTGAACCGTGAACCCCATCACACATAAACCAGATGAACTCATCAAACTTTTTCTCTGTAGCGACAAAAACCACTGACCTTGGCCCCAATAACGTATAATAAATTAAATTAAACGACTACTTTAATTACGAGTACTTTACGCGCTGAAGTCTGAACGCACAGCCTCACAAATTCCTCCTGGTCCGCGTCTGCAGAGAAATCTGCGCTGGTTCATCAGTTAGTTGGATCTGTGTGATCCAAACCAATCAATTGAACTCTGCGAGCTTTTTACCCTGTGTGCTGTCCGGCCGCGAGCTTTTACGAGGATTTAGGCCCCTTATACCAAAATATCAGCACCAGATGCTTCATCTTTCCTAAACTTCTCTACTGTTACTAGCATAATTTTACTAGCTTACATCAAACCAGTGTAAATATGGTTATTGATTTTAACCTTACTGGAGTAACAAACTAAAATAAAAATATTGGAATTTTGAAATTCAGACTGTTATTTAAGTGTTCCATATTATTTTAACTATTGGAAAGTAACATCAGCTGATAAACATGAAACTGATATTAAGCAAGTTAACAAGTTTGAAATCTGATATTTCCCCAACTGTGGCAGCAGGAAGATATTAACCATTTTTTGTATAAAAACTATAAAAGCAATACAGAATGTTTAATAGCATTCAGTTTGTATAATTCATTGTTATTTTAGGTCTATATATTTTGGTAGCTTGGTGCTCTTTGGGGCCCCCTGGTGACGTGGGGGACCATAAGCAGCAGCTTAACTTGCATATTTCTTGGGTTTGGCCATGACCACCACAGACCAACTGATGTTTCACACATCAGTGCTGGTCTCATGCATCCTGCTCTGTTTGCCCCGAGGCCTCACATGATGCTTTCAGAAATGCCGTCTCTTGGGGTTAACACACTTCACGCTGTGTCATTCAGTTGTTTAAACTACAAAAACCCATAACTACTGCTCACTCAGCAGCCCTACTGCGCACCTCTTACCCTCCCACTCTGAGCTAAATTTAACCTGCTGGCTGTCACCATCTTCACCACAAACTTGCTCTCATCTTCAATCTTTATTTTTAATTTATTTTGTATCAAGTAAATTTATTAATTTGGTTTCAATTCCCTTTTGTTTTTTTGCATGTTACTTAAACATGTTACGGAAAATGTTTAAGTAACATGTTTAACAAAAGTTATTGTGATAAACGATAATGTTGTTTTGAAACCATTTTCAATTAATGTAATATAATGGCATAATAATGCAAGAACACATTCTCAAAGCTCAATAAAGTTTAAATTCTATTGCAGTGTTTCCCAACCCTGGTCCTCAAGGCACACTGTCCTACATATTTTAGAGGTTTCCCAGCTTTATCAATCAATCAATCAATCAATCAATCAATCAATCAATCAATCAATCAATCAATCAATCAATCAATCAATCCAATATTATTTGTATAGCACATTTCAGCAGCAAGACATTTCAAAGTGTTTTACATAATAAACACAAAGTCATGCAACATAGAATCAACAATCAAAACATGACATGAAGTCAAGTTCCATCATTAAATTTGTAATTGATTACGTTTCAAATACAATTCTAAACAGGTGGGTTTTTAGTCGAGATTTAAAGGAAGTTAGTGTTTCAGCTGTTTTACAGTTTTCTGGAAGTTTGTTCCAGATTTGTGGTGTATAGATGCTGAATGCTGCTTCTCCTCGTTTGGTTCTGGTTCTGTGGATGCAGAGCAGAACCAGAAGACCTGAGAGGTCTGGAAGGTTGATACAATAGCAGCAGATCTTTAATGTATTGTGAATCTTTAATGTATTGTTTAATGTGCCTGATTCAACTGATTGCAGTTCAACAAACGCCTGTTAATCAGTCATCAATTGAAATCAGCTGGACTGAAGCAAGGAAACACCTAAAACATGCAGGGCAGTGAAGCCTTGAGGACCAGGGTTGGCAAACATTGATCTAATGAATGTTTAACACTGGAACTGGAAGACATTTTAAATAGCCAAAATGAATAAACAGCACAACAGTAAATAAAATGCATTATGAAGCATCTGTAAACAAAATTATCCTTCACAAAAGGGGCTAGTAGAGAGAAATGCACCAGGCTGAAGCCTTTTGTCATCCGTTTAAAGGTTTCGCCCAGAATACTTGCTCCGCCTGGTGGTTGCGGCGCTCATCATCGTTCATCCAGCTGCCCAGCATGTTTTTGAGTTAAAAATTGTTTAAAGTTGACAGGAAATTTGATAATATCACTTGATAATTATGTGTTATTGGAAGATTAATACCTGAACACAAACTATAAAATCTTATAAATGCAAACATTCAATAAAACCTTAAATAAATAAGCAATGCTAAGCCTGGTGACTCGCCAGGCTTATAACACACTGGGGTAACCCTGCATTTCTTGGTAAGAAGAGAAACAATAAATCATGCAAATGGAAATTATTGAGCTGATTTTAAGTTATCATGCAATTAATTGATTTATTGCTGAATTCAATTTTACTTTTATTTAAGACCAATGAGTTGCAGACAGTACTTTGAGGAAGTAGTATTTTCTTCAGTGTATTTTGTTAAAGTTTTACTTGTCTAAGTAGGAAGTGCCTAACCTTGAAATGAAAAGGGGGGATATAATGGCTTTTGACTTCTCTTTTTGTTTGTTTTAATTCCAGCTACAAGTCTTTAAGTCTTTGCAGATCTAGTAACGACATTTTTATGGCTGCTCTTCCTTGCCAAACAGGCTTAGTGAGACTGGAGGGCAAACATCAATTTTAAAGTCTAGACCCTTTTTTTGTAGTTGTTTAGATGTAAACGTTGATCTAAATCTTGCCATTTCAGCTGCAGCTGTACATGCATGAATGTTGTTTCCACAAATTCATGTTAGTTTAAGTGTTTGTCCCAGCAGCTTCTCTCTTCTGACCTCTGATCATTTTTTCTTCTAAGAAATCACTGCCTTTCTGCCTGCAGGCCAACTTGTTGCTGCAGCAGCGTCTCCTGACTTTGCTCTGTCCTCTGGTGTGTTTAGCTACACATTAACTCACATTTCCACATGTGGAGCGTTTAAAAGCGCACAATGTCCGCACCGCAAAATCACAAAATCTTACCAAGTATCTTTGGTCTAATTTCCAGTCCAGATATCTCTGAACACTTGAAATAAGACAAAAGTAACTTCTAAAAAGCTTTTTGTTTTAAGTCAATAATTCCTTAATATTTATGAGATGGTTGCAGTTATAAATGTAACAATCTGCCAGTGGAACAAAGCATTTTTTCCATACACTTAAGCTAGCAGTGTATTAAAATGTTTGCACTAGATACTAGAGCAAAAATACTTGGCAGGGTTTTGTGTTTTTGCTGTCGGGCCCTGAAGGTTTGCTTCACTGGAAAACAAAATCATCATGCTGTTGACCAAAACGTTACATAAATGTTTCCTCAAACTGGGACAGGAAATGATGGTGTGTTTTCAAAGGGCAGTTCAGGATATTCTCTTACAATGTCATAAACACACTTTCAGTAAATAAAACTGCTGTTTTTTTTGTTGAGTATAAATTCATTCAGTCACAGAGTCTGAAGCAAACAGCTTGGATGAGTGTGCAGCAGTAAGTAGGGGAGGGGCAGCACAGTCCTAATCTTTCTCTGGTGTCTCACTAAGTAAATATTAAATATTTTTTACATTTTCAAAATGTTTTTAGATCTTGGCAGAATTGGGTAGTAACTAGTTACATTTACTCAGTTACATTTACATGAGTTACTTCTTTGTAAGAATGTATTTTTACTACACTTTACTTTTTACCTTTACTTCAGTAAAATATGATAAAGTAGTGATACTCTTGAGTAAAATGTCTGAATTTTCTACCCACTGAATAAAAAATATGTTTAAACCAAAAGTTCCCCAGACATACACCTGCAGTTTTTATTAAAAATCATAAGTTTTATATTGAAAGAAACTGATTTGGAAAAAATGTATTTGCCTTATTTTTTTATTACTTATATAAATTATTGTTATTTTTGTCCTTAAAATACCAACATTTCCACTTTATATTTTTGCCAATCTTATATAATATTTAAATACTAAATAAATGATCATTTGATTCGTTACTCTGTACTTGAGTAGACTTTTTGTTTTTTACCAAATACGTTTTTTTACTGTTGAGTAATTTTTTGGATTACTACTTTTTACTTTTACTTGAGTAAACATATGTTAAAGCGGTTCTACTGTTACTTGATTCCAGTTTTTATGCGCTCTACCCACCTCTGGATCTTTGTATACTTTGATAACCAAACCAAACTTGGTGTTATTCATGCAATCATTTTTGAGTAGTAAAGTAAACATACAGCTCTGGAGCAAATTAAGAGACCACTTAAAATGATCAGTTTCTCTGGTTTTACTCTTTAGGTTTATGTTTGAGTAAAATGAACATTGTTCTTTTATTCTATGAACTACTGACAAAGCAAAAATTTAGTTTTTATTTGCAGAAAATAACAAAACAGATTCAGTGCTTTCAGACCTCAAATAAGGAAAGAAAACCAATTGATATTCATTTAGAAACAACACTACTAATGTTGGAATAACCAGGAGGTTTTCAATGGGGCTCAGTTCAGTGGACTCTTAGTTTTTCTAGAGTTTTATTTAAACTGTGGATCGTTTTCTCCACAGCGATGCGTGACCCGATGGCCATGGAGCGAGCCAACCTGCTGAACATGGCGAAGCTCAGCATCAAAGGCCTGATCGAGTCGGCTTTGAGCTTCGGCCGGACGCTGGACTCGGACTACCCTCCTCTGCAGCAGTTCTTCGTGGTCATGGAGCACTGTCTGAAGCACGGCCTCCGAGGTGAGCCAGGCAGCTTCCTGTACAGAGACTCAGATCTGTTTGTGTGGGCGAGGCCTCCGTTTTTCAAAGGGGGAATCTCGGAACGTTGGAGGGGAAGGCAAGAAAATAAATATTATTATGTACATTTTTAGAACACTTAATTGCTTTTTCTATCAATAATAAATGATTATTAATTTAAATTAAATAAATGTTTTTTGCCATTCTTACGTTTCTCATCGACTTCCAGTCAAATTGATCAAGTTGCTTTGCTCCTTAAACTAGCATAGCAAGCGCAAAATTGACATGTTTTTGACGAGAAGAAGCCCTAAGAGGAACTGTGGGGATAAAATAAAATTAGATCTGTGATTAATTTAAAATATTACACATTTTTAATAATAAAAACAGTGGATTGTGGTGAAACTTCTCATCATTGAGTGTATATTATGACATGAACAGAAGTCATAATACACCTGATAATATTTTCTTTAACAGAACTCATTAAATGAAATGAATAATTACTGACCAGAAAGGCTGGACAATAAATCAATAACACGATAGACAAGTGATCAGTATCGATAGATAGATTGGAACAATCAATAATTTTACAGAACTCTGATCCAGAACTGCACAGCATTCTGGGAGATTTAGGCAGAGGATAGCCTTTAGCCGCTCAACAACTCACAGCTAAGTAAGCAAAGTTGGTGGAATTAACTAGGTCTCTCACTCTTTGGTTACCTAGCAACAACTAGCTCTCTCACTCTTTGGTTACCTAGCAACAACCTGCTGAGTAACTGGCGCAGCTGCAGTTGAAGGTTTCACCACTGTGCTTCATAACTACTTAAAAAAAAAATGACAGCGTGGAGTGAAAACTGTGGATAAAACAGGAAAGGTTATGTGATTTGAAACAGAAAACTAATCAATAATTATTCATATTGACTGATATGAAATGCTATTTTGATACATTATTCAGCCGGATTGTCCAGCCCTACTGAATAGTGGGAAAATAAATTCTAACAGTTCACATTGTTTGACTATTTTCTGTGGGTCTTAAAAGGGGCTTCCTGGCTAGAAGCTAATGGTGTTTGGCATGGAAATGTTTGGGAATCCCTGGACTTATCTACCCTCCCTAGCAGAGTTTCCTCTCATTCGTTTATTTCTTTGATTTCCCAGTGAAGAAGTCCTTCCTGGGGTTCAGCAAGTCTCTGTGGGGCCCTCTGGAGCTGGTGGAGAAGCTGTGTCCAGAAGCGTCAGAGATCTCTGCCTCTGTTCGAGACCTTCCCGGCCTCAAGTAAGGATTAAATTCCTCCTCCACACGCTTGTTTAAGCTCACTGCTGATCTGCAGCAATTAACGGCTCACAAACACATGTAACATGATACTGCGACCTGATCCGGCTCAGGGAAGTACCTGTGTTGTTTACTTTCACTTCACTTTTCAGCTTCACTTCTTCCCTGCTACTCTTTTACACAGTCGCACAATAAATAAATACATGCATGCACCACCATCAGGTAGCTGGTGAAACCTTTGTCAGCTTTAAGTGACTGCTAGTTTCTTGACCTGAGTGAATTTCAAAGGAGAAAGACGTGGACCACATGTGTCAAACTCAAGGCCCGGGGGCCAAATCTGGCCCGCCGTAGCTTTTTATGTGGCCCTCTAGACTCCAGATTACATCAATAAGTCTTTCCAGTTTTTCACAAATCAACAAATCTCCAAATTTCTTCTGATTTTACTGCAAAACCATTAGGTTGAAGTCACTGCTGCCTCAGCTTTACTTGATGTCATATGATATTATGTAACTGATACATTGAGTAATGAAAAGCAATGTTTAACATCAAACATTATTGCAAATATCGTAAAAATTCCTTGTAAAAACTTCTAAATTAGCAACACAAAGTCTGTGATTCTAAATGCAAAAGTACACAAAAACAATTAGGGCTGCCACGATAAACAATAAATCAATTAATCGCATGACAAATGAAAAGAAACTCAACAATTTTCATTTGCTAGATTTATCGTTTTTCTTTCTTTTACCAAATATTGACTGATAAAAATCTTCAATCTGTTGTTTGGTCTCAACTATCCCTGTTTTGAAAGATAATTTTGCTTACACAGACATAATGATTTATTGTATTTGTTGCTTCTGTTGTTTTCTATATTTATTTTGAATATTTTAAATGTCTTCCAGTTCCAGTGTTTAAATGTTCATTAGAATTTAAAGTTTCAGAATGTGTTCTTGCATTTTTATGCCATTATTTCTGTTATCTTACTTGAAAATGTTCTCAAAACAATGTTGTCGTTTATCACAATAAGCTCTGGAACAATTTATCGTCCAGCAAAATTTGTTATTGTGAAAATATTGTCAGAAAATCATAAAGAGTATTATTTAATTTTAATGGAATGCTAAAGCAAACAGTTATTTATTGATACTTTTAAGAGTTTAACGGTCTTCTCAATACATTCTGGCTCTTTAAGAGCGTTCAGATTTTTAACACGGCCCAAAATGAAAATGATTTTGACGTCAAGGGCTCTGCAGACAGGATGACTCTGCAGACGGGAACCAAGTGAGAAGTATTCGTTGTTTCTCTGATCAGCAAAATGAGGAACATTTGTGCGTTTGTCTGCTGGAGGCTCGGTCTGTTTTCTTTTGGTGGCGCTGGGTCAGACAGAACGAAAAGCTTCACATGCTGTAGAACGGTTCTGTGAAAACTACTAACACAAAAAATTAAATCCTTGAAAATCCTTGAATTTCAGTTTGATGTCTTCAGAGTTTGAAAAGTGTTTCTTTATGCATAAAGTCACTGAACCAGGCTGATATTCAAACTATGGTTTTATAATGAAGTCAATTTAACATTGGATTAAAAGCTTAAATTTGGAAAACCAGATATTTTCATACTTATTATATTTGAAGTTAAATCAGACTAAACTTTTCTTGATTTAGGTTAGAATCACCAAAATTATTTCTATTTGCTAACTTCCAAATAAAATTGCGGGGAAATGTTTTTAATTTTATTTTGAATATTCATTATTCCTAATGACTCATTGAGTTATTGATCTGTGTGATTAAATTAAAGGCTGTTACTGAAATAGTTTTTTTTCAGTGTTCTCCAGTCAGCTGTTCAGGCTGAATGTGAGAAACATTTCATTTCAAAACTATTTGTTACATTTGAGTTTTCCTTGTCCTGCTGTAGGATGCAGAATAATGTCACAACATATTACAAGAACAGTAATAATCAACATACATAATAGTGAATGAAGGTCTTTTTTTTAGCTGTTTTGTTTTTTATCTCCAAAGTTTGGTCCTGGAATAGTTTGATTTTTACCTTGAAAAGTGCTTGAAGTTTACAAACCCTGGTAAAACTATAATACAGAGAATCTGTTTGTATTTTCATAAATTATAATACAACTGAAAAGTTCTCTATATGTTTCAGTAACTCGGTTAAAGAAGTGAAAATATTTAACAAATTATTACACACAAATAATTGTTTGCAATACACAATATTTAATTTATTTAATGAATTTATTTTTTAAAATAAATTCAATTACTTTTTTAATTCAATAATATATTTTTAAACATTTTATAATTTAATTACATACATTAATTGTTTAAAATTGTTTAATCTAAATTAATATTCAATTTTATTAATTTAATTAATATTTAGTTATCTAAATATTAATTATTCAATTAAATAATAAATTAATTTCATTAAATTAATAAATAACTATTTAAATAATTTATTTATGATTTTGGTTACAACTAATGTAAATTAGTTTTTTAGAGAATTTGAATAATAACTATAACAACATAACTACACAGAATAAACAGCAGATGTAAAGAAAAAGTGAATTCACCGTTAATTGTTAAGTTTTCTCATGTTGAATAAAGTTTGGTCCGGTTCGTTGTTCAGTATCAGCAGAGAGACATGAAGCTCCTCTTTGTTCTGCAGGACTCCTCTGGGCCGGGCCAGAGCGTGGCTCCGCCTGGCTCTCATGCAGAAGCGGCTGGCCGACTACCTGCGCCTCCTCATCACTAGGAAAGACCTGCTCAGGTACAAAACGCCGCCGCCTGCTTTCTGACCGCAGCGCTTCGTTAAAGGCTCCTGGTGAGAATCTGTCGAATGTCCGTCCTCAGCGATTTCTACGAGGATTCGGCGCTGATGCTGGAAGAGGAGGGGGCGGTGATCGTGGGCCTGCTGGTGGGCCTGAACGTCATCGATGCCAACCTCTGTGTCAAAGGCGAGGACCTGGACTCTCAGGTAACTGTGGCTTTAAAACGCCATCAAACCAGTGGAGGACCTAAAAACTTTGCATTCATAATGTGTAGAATGACGTAATGGACCCGTCATGTGGCTACGCTAAAAAGATAGGTAAAATACTTTAGCTTTTATTTTTTATTTTCTGTTTCTGTTATTATGTCTGTATGACAATTCATGTTTATTAAAAGAAATTCAGAGAATTTATGTAAGTTTCACAAAATGCATGTAACATGAATAAATGTATAATCTCCTGACAAATAACAAAAAAACACATCAAACAGTAAAATTAATATTTTTACACCACCCATTTACCTTTATCTCTGAAAATAGCACGCTTACCGGACTAAAAAAGATTAGAAGGACTGAAATAATATTTAAAATAATCAACTACTAATTTAGTAATCAGTAAACCTTTAACTGGATTTTACAGACTCAAAAAAGCCATTTTGCTGAAGGAACATAGTAGGAGCAGTAAATAAGCCAAAACTATACAAAACACATATACAATTTGCATTTAAGATATTAAAAATATTTACCTTATTTTCTATAAGGCACTAATGCTAATGAACGGTCTTTTCATGTGTAAACCGGACTCCAGAACAATATGTAAGGCATTCCGGTTTGCAAGCTAAATTTAAAGCCTTTTAAGTGCACCTTATAGTCCAGAAAATATGGTAATAAGCTCAGAGTAAATGGGACTAAATATAATGGTAAGTAAAAACAATTTAAAAAAGACGTGAGGATTCTTTCAATGCTCTGAATATCTAATGTTTTACGCTCCTTAGATAAGTATATTCAGTAAGATTTCATCTGATTTAAAGCTGAATTTCAACTACAGAATATCCAAGCTGCTGTTGAAATTTTTATCTTTTAATAATCTGAGTAAAGTGACTCATGAAATCATTTTCTATTTGCTTCTTGATCTTCTCCTTTCAGGTCGGAGTGATCGACTTCTCCATGTATCTGAAAAACGACATGGATGACTACAGGAGCGAGGAGAGGTACGGCCGCTTGCCGCCGCCGCTTCACGCAGCCTCCGAATCTGACTCACGAGTCTGGCTCTCTTTTTTTTCTCCTTCTGTTTCCATGGCAACAGGAATAGCCAGATAGCATCCATCTTGGATCAGAAGAACTACGTAGAAGAACTGAATCGACAGCTCAAGTAAGGCGTCGGTTCTTTAATCAAAAATATGTTTTCTACGAGTCGCATTTTTTTGAAAATGTTTTTTTTTTTTTTTTTCTGAGCAGCTCCACAGTTCATGGTCTCCACAGCAGAGTCGACTCGCTGGAGAAATCAAACTCCAAACTCATAGAGGAGGTGAGGGATACTAAAGAACAGCAAACGTAAACTCCAGAAATGAGTGACAGAGTGAGCGTTGTCACGGTGACGGCGTGTGTGTGTGTGTGTGTGTGTGTGTGTGTGTGTGTGTGTGTGCGCGCACAGCTAGCCATAGCCAAGAACAACATCATCAAACTGCAGGAGGAAAACCAGCAGCTGAGGAGCGAAAACAACCTGATTCTGATGAAGGCACATCATCATCTGGAGGTAAAACAAAATATTGTTACAGCTTAAACTGAAACCAAAAGAAAAACTGTCGTAGCTTTTATCACAGACTGGTTACAGTACTGATAAAACACTTGATAAGGCTACTCCATCGGTTTTTACAGGAAAATAAAATATAAAACATATTGTTTATCTTGTCATTGTTTATGATTGTTGGGCTCTGGCAGATTTTGGTCTCAATTTTTACTTATTTTATTTTATAGTGCAGTAATTTATCAAGTTTATTTGCACAAATAAAGTTCAGCAACAAAGCTGTTCAAAGTCTTTTACATTATAAAAATAAAAAATATGGAAAGTACCACAAAATACTGTTATTAAAATTTAAAGTCCACATCATCCATCCATTGCTTATATCTTATTTCTTTGGAATCATTTTAAACTGTTAAGAATAACCAACATGAATCTGTAAACCAGCGCCAAAGCACTTAGATAGTTTTCTATTGTTTTTTTATTATTTTATTTTTTTTCCTTATTAAAATGACTTCTTTTAAAATTGTCTTTATTCTGCTAATATTATGCAGAATAATATATTCTTGCAATTAACTCGTTGAGCCCTAAGTTTCAAATCTCCACCTGGATATTTTAACTGTATGCAGTTATTTAAATGTTCTGTGATTAAATATATTTGCCCATTTATCCATATTAAGTGGAACTTTCAATATCTAGCAAGTTATTTTCACAATTTACCGTCTATTAATTTCACTTCCTGCTACAGTGGGAGTGAAATTACCGTAATAACCCGGAAAGCGCAACATCACCCCTTTTAGAAACCGTTGGAATTTTTCAGATGGCACAAAGTGTGGTGGAATTACGGTACTGCAAATTTGGATGGATCGTCGTCGACACGTTCAGACTAGAAGGGTTAAACAAAAATCCTCGAAGCCTGACTCTAATACCTCATCATCCAAATCACAGAACAGAGTCGGAAAGACATTTTCAAACATATTTCCAGTTGTTTTGTAATTTCTTTTGTAGAAAAAGAAAACCGTATAACCAGATCCTGATGTTATCCCTCCAGGTGACTCAGGGCGACACGTCGGTGGAGCGGGACACCTACAAGCAGTCCCGTCAGGGTCTGGATGAGATGTACAACGAGGCCCGGAGGCAGCTGAAAGAAGAGTGCCAGCTCAGACAGGTCAGACCAGGCTGTGTTAATGGACTCGTTAAATGTGCTTGAGTGAATTAACCAGCAGGTCACATGTTCTTCCTGTTTGTGCTCTCAGGATGTGGAGAACGAGCTAGTCGCACAAGTGTCCATGAAACAGGAAATGGAGCTGGCCATGAAGCTTCTGGAGAAAGACATTCATGAAAAACAGGTCGGATAGTAACTACTTACATTTACTCAATTGCATTCACTTTAGTAACTTTTTTGAAAAAATATACTTTTAAGAGTATTTTTGCTACTCTTTACTTATACCTGAGTAAAATTTCTGGATTTTCTACCCACTGAATGAAAAACAAACATGTTTAAACCAAAAGTTCACCAAACAAAGACACACCTGCAATTTTTATTAAAGTTTTATGAGTTTTATTTTGAAAGAAACTGATTTGGAAACATTTATTTTGCCTGATTTTATTATTTTTGTTTTGTATATAAATTGTCATATTTGTCCTGAAAATACAAAAATTTCCACATAACTTCATATTTTGGTCTGTCTGTGTAATTTTTAAATATTAAATGATTAATAATTTGATCAGTTACTCAGTACTTGAGTAGACGAAATACTTCTGTACTCTTACTTGAGAACAAATGTGTTGAAGTACCGGTAGTTCTACTTTTTGGTCCTCTGCTCACCTCTGCTTATTGTGACTGTTGATAATTAGAGATGGGAAATGTGTTTTTTATTGAACAGGACACACTGATTGGACTGAGGCATCAGCTGGATGAGGTGAAAGCCATCAATGTAGAAATGTACCAGAAGATGCAGGTAATGAGACACACACACACTCTCATCCTTTAGGAAGCGATAGATCCCGTGTGTGAAAGCAGCTCTTTGTCTCCCGTTTAGTCGTCTGATGAGGAGATGAAGAAGAAGAACGATGTGATCATTCGTCTGGAGGAGAAGACGAATCAGATCACCGCCACCATGAAGCAGCTGGAGCAGAGGTGAGACTTTCTGCTGCTTTCATCCATTATTTGGTTTTCTCTGGCGTACTGTGGCTTTAAGAAGTGATCCTGGTTTAACGCGCCTTAATTAAGTGGCTTAATTGACTCCTCAATGTTCTTCAAAGTCCTGCTAATTTGACTCAATTTTATTGAAGCTGAAAAACGTCTAAAAGTTGCCGGACGCCGGCCCTCAAAGTCAAAGTCACTAAATATGAGATTTATAAAATTAAAATGTGTTTCTTACTTTTGTTCTGAGTAAATTGTTTCAGCACCCTTCATATGTAGATAAAGATGTATAAAAAGCCTTAAAATAGATTAACATTCATCAGATTATAGTGGATTGGTCTAAGTAAAATTCAGAAAAAATCTCATTATATTTTGAATTAATTCATTAAAGGTCGATGTTGGTAAATTATTCACAGTTTTTCATTCTCTATCAGTTTTTTAAATGTAACGTTTTTTAAATATTATTCTTTAAAATGTTGATTAGAGTATCTAGAAAATAATTAATTCTTTTTTTATCCAGGGGTAAACATAAAATGTAAACGTGGCATTTTGAGGCACCGTTTGTGGGAAATAAAATGCTCATTTTCAGGCATTAGATGTGATTAAACATGAATATTTGTCGATTAAAGCCCTGCCGTCCTCCATTTCTCATTCATAAGAAGATAAACTGCAGATATTTTCATGCATGCTCAAATGAAGTCCTCCATTCTCGACATGTATGCTGGTTTGTTGATGATTTACGATTCCCTCCTCGTCTCAGAGTCCACTCGGTCTGTCCCGCCCTCCTCCTCTCCCCATTGGTTAATTCTCCATCTTATCTGTGATGTGATTGGTTCTAAGTGTTCAGCAGGCCGGACACACACTCTGTTTACTGTCTATCACTGCAAAAACACTGAATCTAGTTTGGTCCAGTTTCTAGTGCAAATATCACCGTACACTGAAATACCACAAAAATAACCTAAAAAACATTTTTTAGCAAGAAATAGTACTTCCTTAATATTGATAAAAATTAAAATAAATGAAACAATAACAATAAATCAATTGATTGTATAATAAATTAAAGTGAGCGCAATAATTTTCATTCAGATTATTTTTTATCAAATTTTATTTCAGTTTTTTTAGTTAAAGAAATCTTATCAAAATTCTGTCAAAGTTTTTGATAAAATTTTATATTTTGATAAAAATTTTATTTTTGTAAAAAAAAAAATTCAAAGTGCTTTACAAAATAAAAGCACAAAAATACAAAGTCATAGTAAACAATTGAAACATTACATTTTGTCAAACGCTGTCGTTACATGTCAGATTGTTGATTAAGTTTTCATTGTCATTTTGTTTAGAGATGTCTTAATCCATTTTATTTATTGTTTCTGATTGTTTGGTTTTATTTTGAATATTTAAAGTATCTTCCAGTTTCAGTGTTTTTTTGTTTTTCTTTTAACAAAATTAAAGTTTATTCCTCTTTGAGATGGAAAGCTTGAATTATGCCGTTATAAATATGCAGCTCTGAGTCCACTGCACTGAACCGCATTGAAAACCTCCTGGTTATTCCAACAAATATTGATTTCTCTTCCTGAGTTAAAACATCAGTATTGTTGTTTCTAAATTAATATGGACTTGGGTTTTTTTGGGGGGGTTTTTTGCATTATTTGAGGTCTGAAAGCTCTGCATATTTTTCTTTATTCTGTCCATTTCTCATTTTCTGCAAATAAAAAAAAAATTTTTGCTTGTAATTTCAGAGACATGTTGCCAGTAGTTCATAGAATAAAATAACAATGTTCATTTTACTAAAACATTTACCTATAAAGAGTAAAATCAGAGAAACTGATCAATTTAAGTGGACCAGAGCTGTATTAATTGAAAATTAGTTCAAAACAATATTATCATTTATCGCAATAATTACTGGGATAATTTATTGTTCAGGAAAATTTGTTGCCGTTTTCAGGTTTCAGTGGGATTTATACTTTTTATCAATAAGGAATTATTGATTTAAAAGAAGCTCCTACATTTTGCCGAAAAGATAGTTTTGTCTTATTTCAAGTTTAAGATATTTGCACTAGAAACTGGACCAAAAATCCTCATTATTTTTTATGTTTTTGCAGTATTCTCTCTCTCCTAGCTGATATGGGAGATGTTTTTCCTTTCAGTTTGTTTGTTTTCATCTCATTTTAACCTTGAATCTGTCTCGACAGTGATGTGCACCAGCTCTTTTCTTTCCAAACAGATTTTGTGAGAAGTAGTCTCGTTCATCTGTTTTTCTGCATCACATTTCCCTTCTTCTTCATCAGCCGCCGCTCCAGTATTTCCAGTGAAACCAACATGTTTGCAGCCTGAAATCAGAGTTTTAGTAGCCTGTGTTTCATTAACACTTCCTGCTGTGCTTGTCTTGAAAAGTCAAAGCTGTTCAGTGTGACCGGGGCCGCGTTAGAGTACTGATGTATTGACATCCTTTCTTCCTTTCTTTCCTCCCTCGTCCCTCCTTTCTGTTCATCCCATTTCCCCCGTTTCATTCATTCTGCTTCCCCTGGTCTGATTGTTCCCCCTCCTTGGTTTCTGCTCCCCTCGTGCAGCGATAAAGATCTGCTCAGCCAGACCAGAACTCTTGCCATGTCATTTGTTAAGTGTGCCAGCACAGACACAGAGCACCAGTACAAACTGGTCAAAGACATCTCCTTTTGAGGACACCAGTAACTCACTGGACTCCAAACTACATTCCTGTCGTTTAACTTTCACAGTAATTTAATGGTTTTAGGGGCAACAGAGGCGCCACAGAATCGGGTGAAACCCCGACTGCATGTTTGGTTCGGTTCCTGAGACGAGCCGCGGCTTCAGACGGGTCTCATGACGACTCATTCAGAGAAACGATCAGATGTTTAAGTCGTGTAGCTTTTGAACTGTTTGATTGTTGCTTAGATAAATGAACTAGACACCTCTTATATATTCAGTCACATGTGCAACACACTCAACCACAGTGGTCAGCTTATATGCAGGGAGAAAGTTTGATTGAAGTGCAAACATTTGTTTATTGTCGATGTTGAGTAGGAACACAAACTGTGGGGCAAGTCAGCTTAACATTTTTCACATTACAAGAAAAACAATCAGAAATTTGTTGGGATTTTATGTAACCAATCAACACAAAGTCGTGTATCAATATGAAATGGTTTCACTTTATTTTTTATTTATTTTTAACAAATGCAAATCTTAAAAGTGTGGCGCGCATTTGAACTCATTCAACTTTATTCTGAAACTCCTGAAATTAATCCAATTATACTGAAAATATTCAGTCTGATCAATTTAAGCTATAAATTGATTAATCGCATGTTAAACTAAAAGAAGCTCGATAATTTCCATTTGCATGGTTTGTTTTTCTCATGTTTCTGTTTCTGTTTACTAATTTAGCAAATTTCAAATGTCTTCCAGTTTCAGTGTTGAATTAAAATTCAATCAATTTATTGATTCCAAAGGAAAATTAAAACTCAAGTTAAATTTAAATTATTCAAGATTCGTCAAAAAGTTGTTTTAAACGCTAGCATATATGATCTCCTACAGCAGTCTGTCACAGCAAATAACTACAATTTACTGATCTTTGAAACATTTCTTTGCATTTTTATGCCATCAGAACAGAAATATTATTGTTTATCACAATAACTTCTATCATGACAGGTCTGGTTTTCAGTCTTTCAAAGGAGAACTGAAAACATTCTAAGATCTCATATTTTAAATTACTTTTTATTGTTTTTACATTGGTTAATTCCTTTCATTTTGTATCACTTTGAGATTTTCATGTAACGTGTTACAAGTAAAATGTTAAGATTAGTGAACAAACAGCTTCTTAGGTCAGACAGGAAGTTGTGGAGAAGTTTAAAGCCAAATTGGTTCATAGAACAAAACTACAAGTATTGAAAATCTCACAGAACGCAGTTCAATCTATCATTTAAAAATACATTCATAGGTTCAAAGATATTTGAGCTTTTTGGACCACATGGAAAAAACTAATGAAAAAACATCACCTTAATGGAGACGTGTGGAGACAGTGGTGGCAGCATCATGCTATTTTTTTTTAATCAAGTACAGAGAATCTTATCGGATTAAATATTCAAAAATGTTACAGCTATAATTCAATTTAAACGTGGTTCTACAAAGTATTGACTTTTTTGGAAAAACATGAATTCTTTTCGTTCCACTTCACTAAAATCTTACATAAAATCCCAGTAAAACAAACTGAAGTGACAAAATGTAAAAACGTTAAAGTGGTGCGTTTACTTTTTATTTTATGTTGGTTGGGCTGAGATGCTTGTGCCAGAAAAGGACATTTAAGCTGCATTTACACTACAGCCTTAAGTGACCCAGTTACGTCCGTCGCCGTTCACACTTCCAAATAAATGCGACCTGTATGTGTTCTCCAGTGTGAACGGTCCCAGCAAAAAATCCAATTTGACAAAATATTGGAATTGGGTCATTTCAGGCTGCAGTGTGAACGCAGCCCTAGCGGCCTGGGTCGCATTCGATAAGAATCCGCCCTGTGTTGTTCAGACGGTCATGAAAATATCAGATACAGGTCGCATTACGTCAAAATAAATCAGAACTGGGTCACTTCATGCTGCAGTGTGAACGCAGCCTCAGTTTCAGCCTCTGGCAGCAAAGTTCAGGTTTAAAAAAGAAAACAACCAGGGCACTAAACTGCAAAAACAAAGTCTCACCAAATATGTTTCATCTAGTTTCTGGTGCAAATATCTTGGTACACTTGAAATAAGACAAAACTAACTTACAAGAAACCTTTTTACAAGAAATTGAGACTTGTTTTAAGTCAATAATTTGTAAAAAGTACTTGTTCTATTGGCAGATTATTTCACTTATAACAAGACATCTTCTCATGTTGTAATTTAATTTATCTGGTATTTTCATCAATATTGAGGAATCATTTACTAAAACCAAGCCTCTATATCTTGTTATTTCTAGTGTATTAAAATATTTGCACCAGGAACTAGACAACAATGGCAAGATCTTGTGCTATTATAGTGTAAATTGATCTCATTGCAGCCCTAATTATTATTTTATTTTCTGAGTCAGCCAGTAAAGACCTTAGAGCAGATGCAGCATCAGACAGGACTGTGTGCTTCAGGTCTGCTGCTGGTTTGTGCTGCATGTGTTGCACCTCCTGACCCGCTTCCCAGTGGCTGTGACGACCCCGCGTGCGCCTGCAGTCAGCCCCCGCCCTCACTGTCTGTAGAAACCGTCTCTAGGAGGTAATTCAGCTGTTGAAGTTAAAAGTTTGGTAAAAACCGCAGGGCTCCACTGTGAAACGCTGAATAACGACAGACTGCAGTGAACTGTAGAGGCAGAGTTGTAAAAATCAACATTGTTCTCGTTTTCAGCATATTTACTGACTTCTTCTGTGATACACGGTATATTAAAAAATAATAATAATAATCCTTCTGACTACTCTAACTTATATGTTTATAAAACTTTGGATTTTTAGACAGGAATAAAGACCCAGTCCTGTTAGTTAAAGCTCACAACTGTTGTCTTTTATCACAGTGATCAATAAATGAAAGTGTTTTGAAAGTCCTGGCTGTGACTGGAGTTTTTATTCAGCTTTTTATCTAAAGTACCTGCAGCTTATCAGTCGATTTAATAAAACGACATTCAGTCACCTGTAGATTTTGAAGAGTGGGACGATCATTGTGTCTAAAATGTAGGATTTGTTACACACTAAAGCTGCACTTGGGTGCCAGTTATTTTCTTTATTTTTCACTCATTTCTTCCCCGTTGTTTTGCAGCAGTTTGCAGCACTCCATTTTACTTTCTGGCAGCTTTTCACATCAACCTCAGCTACCCTTTCTTTATCTTAAACACCAAAACAAGCGCCACGTCTTCACCCCATCCTCCCGTCCATCGTTTTTCTTCCCTGTTTGGTTCATTTTCTCCCCGTTCGCACACTCCTCCCAGATTTTTCTCTCCACGGTCCTGAGTTTGTCCCCTGGTTATAATGGTGCAGATTACAGGAGGCGGAGAGGCACCGCAGCTCCGCCGTGGAGGGATCCAGGCGCTTCAAGCTGGACTTTGCCAACAAGGCGGACAGCCTGCAGCGGCAGATCGAGCTCAGAGAGAAGCAGCTGTAAGCAAACCTCCATCTCAGATTGTTAGACCTTCATCACAGATCACTCACCTCTGGAGTTTAGCTAATAATCCACTTATTTTAGTTTATTTTAATACTCTCACTAAGCAGATTGGTTCCCCCTTCTTTAAATAAAACAGTGAATGAGTTTAAAAATTACATTGTTGAGTTTGTTTTCCCTCTTTTGTCTGTGTCTGATTGTTTTGGACGTTCAGGCAGCAGCTGGAGACGGACCTGAAGATCGAGCGCGAGTGGAGACAGACGTTGCAGAACGACCTGGACAGAGAGAGGGACATGGTGTCCCAGCTCAGCACCGAGGCCCTGCAGATCAACGGCCTGAAGAAGGTCAGGAGAAACTAAACGCCTCGTGGCTTTTCACGGGTCGTCATGGTAACAGCAAAGCACAAGGCTCAGACAGGTGCTTGAAAATGCTTGAATTTCAGGTGTTTTCAAGGTTTGGAAAGGTCCTGATTTCTGAATGAAGTTCTTAACTCTTTCATGCCCGGATTATGATCTTTATGTGAGATTTTTTTTTTTTTTTTTTTCCAAAAGTGTTTTTGAGTTTCTTAAGGCATAAAATACGTGGAAAAAAATGTTGCAAAAGAAATTTCTAGGATTTTTTCTTTAGGTGATCAGTTGTAATTTTTTCCAAATACAAAGTTATTTGGAAAATACATCAGTAATATTGGTCTTTAGGGGATAGTTGATGTCACAACATTGTTTTACCGTAACAGTAGAATGAGGGACTGGATATTCCTGAGTTGCTTTTTCGTCTGTCAAAGCAATGGAGTGTTCAGAGTTTCACTTGTAATCCAGCAGCTGTACTGAATCTATCATTTCTTTTAAATATCTTCTGTGTCTCCTGCATGGCTTGTAGCAGCTTGTATGCTGAATTTTGATCAGATTTTTTATTTTTATTGTGTTTTCCAGGAGTTCCACCGCCTCCAGGAAGAAAACATTCAGCTGAAAACCATCTGTGAGGACCAAGAGAAAGCTCTGGAGGAGCTGGGCTCCAAACTTAGCGAGTACGTAAACGACTTAAACCTGATGAGTTATTAGTTTATCCACAGATAATTTAACCCTCCTGTTACGTCAATATTTGGTTCTGACTAAATGTTTTGAGTCTCATCCTCAGTTTTTAATTTATTTTTGTCCATCAGGTCCAAACTGAAGATTGAGGACATCAAAGAAGCAAACAAGGCCCTGCAGGTGAAATCAAACCTTTGTAGCCAGCTTTAGCAACATTTTAAATTTAAAATGCTAAAGTAAAAAAAAAAGTTATTTCAGTAATTCAGTTTAAAAGATTAAACTTTTAATGTACAGAATCATTTTTTTCAGAATGACATATTGAGAACATTTCTAATTTTGATTAATTTGGGTTTACAGCTCCTGAAAATGAAAGATTCAGTTTATCAGAAAACCAGCCCAGCCCGTTACCTAGCAACCCAAACTAAGCCCAGCCCGTTACCTAGCAACCCAAACTAAGCCCAGCCCGTTACCTAGCAACCCAAACTAAGCCCAGACCGTTACCTAGCAACCCAAAGTAAGCCCGGCCCGTTACCTAGCAACCCAAAGTAAGCCCGGCCCGTTACCTAGCAACCCAAACTAAGCCCAGCCCGTTACCTAGCAACCCAAACTAAGCCCAGCCCGTTATCTAGCAACCCAAGCTGAACTCCAGCAGTTTGGCTAGCTGGTTTTATCTCTTAGTCTCTGCTGGGAAAAACTTACAACAAGTGAAAAATGTGTTATAGGTGAAACAATCTCCCAGTTGAACTATTACTACTTTTTAGCCAATATTAAGGAGTTATTTACTTTAAATACGCTGCTATGTCTTGCTGAAAAGTTACTTGAACGTTAGTTTCTTTATTTCAAGTGTGCTAAGATAGTTCCACTACCACACCAGAAATATTTGATAAGATTTAATGTTTTTAGAGTTTACTAGAAATAAAAGTTTTTTCAATAGACTGCTGGTAATTCAGACAATTCAGATGGGAACTTTTAATGAAATAACTCCTGACTCGCTATAATTTAATTTCTTTTGAGAAGAGAATTAGCCTAAAGAATAAAAACGGTTAAATGAATCCTTTAACTCTTCAGGTCTGGAACATGTGAAATAATCTAACTTAAACAACAAAAACTTTTAGGGGAAAATGACTGTAAACTTGTCATGTGAATAGTTGGAACATCTAGAGGTTTTTCCACATTTTGTGTCATTTCTCCAGTATATTTTTTAACATACGTTAATGTTTCTGTAACTTGTAAAGTGATCAGACTGGTGTTTGCTTTCAGGGCGGTCAGGTGTGGCTGAAGGATAAAGATGCGACTCACTGCAAGTTGTGTGAGAAGGAGTTTTCCATTTCAAGACGAAAAGTCAGTAAATCCGTTCCAGCCTTTTACTTTTAGGCTGCGTTCACACTGCAGAGTGAAGTGAACTAATTCGAATTTTTGTGCCTTAATGTTCGCATTTGTTGAAAAGATCAACAAATGCGTTGATAGCCATGCCATCACTTGGCTATCAGGTACTTATGAATCTGAACGTCCAGGTCGCGCTGATTCGACCTGAACGTCACTGACACTGACGTTACCATATTACGCTGGGCTCCAAACTTAGCAATGTTTTTCACATGTAAAAATCGGCTGATTTTTACACGTGAAGCCGATCTTATCCACCAATGTTATCAACCTCTGTAAAAGTCTAAAACTCAACCACTGTGCTTTTCTTTTCTGTTTTTTTATGTCAGGTTTGACTGACAAACCAGCCGGCCAGGTCATGTCTGCACATTTACAGTTAATCATAGTCACCATTGTTGTCAACTCAGCAACTTTCTTGATGTATTGAGCAACATTTCAGACGAAAAAAATGGTATTGGCCAAAATCAGAATTGCTAAGTTAGGCTTTTTAAAAGATCGGTAATCGGCGATCGGCTAGAAAACTGCAATCGGTGCGTCTTTGACTTGCAGTTCAGATCGCATATAATTGTAAGTGTGAACGACCAGGTCCAAAAAAGAATATTTCACAAAAAATCGTATTTGTGTCACTTCAGGCTGCAGTGTGAACGTAGCTTTAGCCTCTAAAGTTTAAATCCCTGGGCTTTGAGGCTGAAGCTGAACGTCTGTTTGCAGCACCACTGCAGGAACTGCGGGGAGATTTTCTGCAACAGCTGCTCCGACAACGAGCTTCCTCTGCCTGCGTCTCCCAAGCCGGTGAGAGTGTGTGACACCTGCCACGCTCTCCTCCTCCAGAGATGTTCCTCCACTACCACATGACTCCACTGCCAGGACAGAAAGGCTCTTCACCAGGCCGCCCGTCTCCTACAGGTTGCTGCTAACGCTGGACCACATCGACAAATCCTCATCATATGTACAGTATTCTTATTTTCTGTTAAGTTTGGCAGCATCTGCATGAACCTTTCGAGTCTTTTTTTTTTTTGCTACAATTCCTCAACAAAAGTGCAACTGGACAACGAGGAAGTTGTTACCGATCTATTTCTGACTAATACGTCCTGAAAACGTTGATTTGTAGCAAAGAAGATGCAACATATGGGGTCAAAGTTCAAGGCGGCGAAGAGTTTTAAAAAAGAAACCCTATTTTGAAGACTAAAGGAGAGTAATATATGGAGTGGAACAGCCGAGCTGTTTCAGAAAGTCTGGATATGAAAGAAGAAACGACCTGAAAAAGAACTGAAAGTGAAGCTGCACTGACTGGTTCTGCCTAACTGGGTTTCTGAACCAAACCCAGTTGTTCTCACTACTCCATTGTTCTATTGCACGCGACAAACTTGAAACCTAAACTGATGAGATTAGACAGAAAGCACAGCGCTTGACGGACATGTGCCTTTTGTTGTCGTTGAAGTACAAACTCTGGTTTGTGGAGAACCTCTTAAAGAAATGTTTACAAACTGTTCAAGCCTCGGTATGTAACTTTTATTTTAAAAAGTGCATATTTGTTAAAATTATCATTTGGTCATGAAAGTACAAGACAGAAAATTTCCTCTGCTCCCAGTTCTCCCAGTGCAGAAATGTACCACCAATCGGAGCCAAGAGGAGGGTCTTAGCGCTGTCAATCACTCTTGTACTCAGCCCCTACTGCTTGCTCTTTGCTAAGCTACAGCTGGTTCACCAATGCCAAAGCTAGTTAGCACAGCTACCAATGAATAAACAGATTTCCTGGAACGATAAGTTGATCCTCTGACATTAGCACCTTTAGCAGCAGGTTCTTGAGTTGATTGACAGCGCTAAGACACGCCTCCTGGCTCTGATTGGTTATCACCATAATAGCACAGAGAGGAGGTGGAGAAACCTGATGGTCAAGACATGGTGACAGTCTTAATAAATATGTAAGTATATTTCTTTAAAAGTTACACACCGCAAGTTGAATTTAGATCCAAATTCTAGCCTACAGAGAAATATTGACTGTAGATATTTTTACAATAATTATCTGTGCTGTAAAAACAGGTTATGTTGATTTTATTTAGCTAAAGTTAAGAAGATAAACTTGATCATGTTGAGGCAGAAACACTTTTCTAATAGTGCCATTTGAACCAGTGTTAACAGTCGGCACCATCATCTCTGTTTCTCATGTTGCTAATATCAACTGCAATCTGTTGCAAAGACATTTCAGATAAATGCTCTTAAATATCTCAAAGTAGCAACACTAGCCAGGTAATTAAAGCCACACTAACGCAGCGGATCCTCGTCAAAGAGCAACAAGCAGTTTGTGAACCACTAACGACACACACAGGTATTTGCCAATCATGTAGTTTATTAATGTACTTTTTTTTGTGAATTATGCACATTGATGTCTGACCAATCCCTGTTAACTTGAAGTCAGCTGATAAAGTTCAGTGCTGCTCCATGGTTTACAAGGAACGTTTGTAACTTTTGTTTTTATTTTTACCACTTGTTGGTAACGCAGTTTGAAGCCAACAGTTCATGCTAGGAATATTTCAACTGCCTGAGGAAATATGTTTGTTTTTGACTCATAAAAGTTTTTTTTTTAAGTGTGTTTTTGTCTTCTGTTTATATTATTCCTTTATAATCTCAGCTTTGGACAGAATGAGCTTTATACTCAGTTATCTGCCTTTGCATTTAGGCCAAAAACTACAAATTACACCAAGTTAGTTAAAATGGAATAAATGGTTATTAAGTTTGATTGTAATGTTGCTCATTACAATCAAACTTAATATTAAATAATAAAGACATCTGACTGTTTAAGTATGACAAGGTTTTCTGGATAAACTAGGAAAGTCCGGAATTTGCATTTAATCTTTTTCCTTTTCTGGATAAATATGGAAAAAAGTTTAACATTTTATTTGCTGACATAAAAATACTTACAAAAAACATTGTGCTTCATTAATGTTTTAGTACAATTTGTCAACATTTGTACATCTATGGTTTGATGTCTAAGTTACTCAGAACACAAAGCAAAACAAAAAATAATTTCACATTTTAACTTTTTTTTTAACTGGCTTTAGTTTAGAGAACAGCAGGCAAAGCAATAAAATTGAGATTTAAAATTTCAGAAACAGATTAACTTGTGTTTTTACTCCAGCTTAGTGAAAATTGTAGGCAACTAAATTCCATCATTAAAAAAAAAGAATGATGTGAAAACCGAGACCTATTGACTGACAATATGAAGTGTGAAATAATTTGTTTTTAGGCTAAATTGGGCAGATTTTAGTGGTACAGACTGAAAAAAGATGATAAAAGTTGTTCTATGTCAATAAAAAGCAGCTCTAACAATAAACCTGGAAATAAATGAAGACAAAGCTTCAAATTAATCAAAATACTAAATGTTTTTCACTTTTATTTTAATAAATTTAAGGGTTTTTTTCCACATTAAGTTTATATCTCCAGGGCATTAATTTTCTCTTTGTATAAACAAGTTTCATTTTAAAAAAAATGCATTTTAATTAAATTTATAATTAAGAGAAATTCACTCTTTCACCTAAAGATCCTCTTTATCTGACAGAAATGTTGGAAAGTTAATTTGTACTTTCACTTTGTGAACACTAGATGGCGCATTTGTTCTTTAAAACTGTCGCCTCTGTTAATTCAGCAGTTCCTGACATTAGCAACAGTCAAACTTTACTTCAGCTCACATTAACATTGTAATTTGTTTCTAACCCTAAATCAGCTAATGTATTTTATTGGATCTATTTTCATAAAAGAGCAACTAAAAGTTGTGCACAGTTTGGTGTAGATTTATATCTGAAAGATCTGAATGTGCTTGCTACACTTTTCATATTTTCATTAATGAATTAAGAGGCTTTCCTTACACAAATAAAGGACTTGGTTCATAATTCGTCGAAAATGTCTGGAAAAGTGACGTTTTCATAATTTTCTGTATCTGGATGAATAAGAAAAAAATAAAACAGAATAGAATGAAAAAAGTTAATATTTATAAACTTTGATTCTGTTTTCTTTAAGATAAAAATAAGTCAAATTAAAGAAAAATAAAGATTGTCTTTCTGGAAGGAGATTTGAATTGGGATTGAAATAGGGTTGAATTGGGATTGAAATAGGGTTGAATTGGGGTTGAAATAAGGTTGAATTGGGGTTGAAATAGGGTTGCATTGGGGTTGAAATAGGGTTGCATTGGGGTTGAAATAGGGTTGCATTAGGGTTGAAATAGGGTTGCATTAGGGTTGAAATAGGGTTGCATTGGGGTTGAAATAGGGTTGAATTGGGGTTGAAATAGGGTTGAATTGGGGTTGAAATAGGGTTGAATTGGGGTTGCATTGGGAACCCTCAGAGTTTGGGTAGGAACAGAGTTTGGTTGTTTTTTTTCCTGAAAACTGAGCATAATGTGAGCTAAAGCTTGAAGCTTGATTTGTTTTTAAATCTGTAAAAGACATGAAGCAGCTTCACCATTTAGATGTAGTTGAAGAATTTGACTCCATCTTAAACGTTGAACGGCGTTTCTAGCTGAACGTACGTAGAATTAGCTCTGAAAGAGCGCAACGTGTTTAGCAGAATTTTTGTTCCATTCATTTCAATAGGGTCAACATGATCACAAAAAGCTGAATATTTCCTCAACCAAAGAAGATGCCAGTTCAAAAATACATAATCATAATTACCTGAATGAGCGTAATACGGTAAAGGTTTAATGGTTGATGCTATCATAAAGTATACAGAATTAATCTCAATGAATTATTTTAATAAGTTCCTATATCATACTGTAAATTTACTTGCGAATTAGTTTTCTTATTTCAAACGTACTAAAATATCTGCACTAGAAACTCGACCAAAATCACTTTGTAAAATGATCAGAGCTTCAAATTTCTGCTACAAACATTCAGAGCTGCTTCATGCTAAACACCGTCTGCTGGGGTTAAATGTGCGTTTACAAATTACAGAGGTTGAAGGACGAATAACACCAATTACATGATGCATGTGTGACTGATATAATAACCGTATTTTCTTTCAACAAAAGACCCACACATGTTATCACTGGATCCAGAGAGTCTGAACACCAGCACTTAAAATGACAACAGTGAAAACACAGACAGGACTTGAGCTAATGCTAACCTCGTTAGCTTTAAACATGGAAGCTAAAGCAACTCAAGACGCTTTGCTGCACTTTTAAAAGCAATTTAAACCTTATTTTAAAATCACTCTGTGGGAATTTAACAAGTCTGGAGATGTTTCAAAATGTGTGCAATAAAACCAATGACCGGTAGAGGGCGCCAAAGACACAGAAAGTCAAATCAAATGGTTGAAAACGAGGCTGAATTGTTCATTAAAACCCAAAATACAACGACAGTTGTACAAAATGTGATATTAAATAACCTTAATTGTTCGATTTATTATTTTTTAAAAATAGAACATTTTGAAATAATTATTTAAAAAGGGCTTACATTTTCCACAAAATTATTAATTAAGGAGTCAAGAGAAAAATTTGTACACATGAGACATAAAGAAGAACAAACTGGATGAAACTCAACTGAAAAGAAACGTGAATTTAATGATTACTGAAGAGTTTAATCAGGTTTAACATATAAAGCTGCATTTCAATACATTGGAATCTCATAAAAAGGTGATTTATTCCAGTAATTAAATTTAAACAAAACATGTTGATTCAATCGAAAATCAGGTTGATTTTTCAACACTTAAAATATTAGAAATCAAATTATATTTGTCAGAAATTATTTGTTTTTTGGTTGAGTAGCAGAGTTCAATGTGACAAATCTCCTCTGTTCTTTTATTTTACCACCAGCCCAGTCAAAGACTTTCCATCCGTCAGTCAACACAAGAGGCTGGCAGCTCAGAGCATCCAAATAGAAGGTTGAGTGGAAGGAAAAAGTCTGGAAGATCTTTTTGACTGAGTTTCAGGACCATGGCAGAAAACTCGCCAAAGTGAATCTGTGGTGTTTTTGTCACAATGAATATTAAAATTATCCCTGCACTTTCCTGCGCTGACACATAACTGGGAGTTTATTGCAGATTTTTCTCAAAAATTGCCTCAGCTTTAATTTATGTCAGATTATAGTCCATGATCTTTACACAGAGTTACAAAAAGACACATTTATCATAATAAATAAGCGCAAATATTTCCACTTTAGTACCACAAGCACTTTTGATTTTTATTGGGAAAAAAATCACAAAAAGTATCAATAAACTCTGGAGGGACTGAAAAGATGCTCAATAATATTATTTAATTTTAAGAATTGATATTTTATCAGTTTGTCAACAGGTTTTATCAATACATTCTGGGACAACCGGCCCTTTAAGAGCATTCATGATCTGGATTTGGCCCAAAATGAGTTGGATACCTGATCCATCAGAATACGGCTGAAAAACTTCCTCAAAATACATTTTACTGAAATCTTCTATGCACAACAAATCTGGAACAAACTTCCAGAAAACAGCAAGACAGCCGAAACACAGAGTTCCTTTAAATCAAGACTAAAACCAGCTTTGATTTGGTTTTGAGCCTTAATAAATGAAACACTGACCAACATTCTGATGTGTAGCGACGAAATGTTTACAGGTTTTCTTGTCTTTATGACTTTGTGTTTTTATGATTTAAAGCACTTTGATCTGCCTTGTTGCTGAAATGTGCATAAAATAAACTTGATTGATTAAATTACCGTTTTCCATTAATCAAATGTATTTAAATCTTCTGTTTAAACTCAGTTTCTGTTAACTGAGAGCTCCATGGTTTTGGCAGCGACTCTCCGCCTGTCAGGCAGTCCAAGAATTTGAACCTTGACCCCTGATGGTCACTGGGTCACCTCTAGTAACATTTGGCTGCTTTCTTCCACAAATGTTCAGATTCTGCTTCTTGATTGAACCCAAATAAGACACTCAGTCTGGATTTAAAAAAGAGATTCGTTGGTAATCTGGAGCACACACACACTGTGCAGTGATGGTGACATATTTATCTGCAGCACGGAGTGAGACAGTCGGCCTAAATCAGACTCTGGTAGAATCACAGATAGACGTGTTGGTATGAACCTCAGGAGTCAGACGACCCAGATCACCAAGAACCCGGTCGGTATCTGAGCGTTAACGGGTCAGACCTGGAGTCCACTCCGCCTTCCTCACAGACTTGTTAGGTTTTTATTTTATCATTCAGACCTGATTATCTTAATATCCGTTGAGAAGGAGAGACATTTTCTGACCGCCGTCGCCTTCTGGTATCTAAACATGGAGCAGCTCCTCATACTGGTGGTGAGTGTCGCCCAGTGGGGGCTTCGCCACCTGGACTGGTGTGGAAGAGGGCGGAGCATCTGGGGTTCACACCTCACTGACAACAGGAGGTGATCCTCTAACCAACCAACAGGTTAGAATAGGCTACACAACACAGGCTCATTACATTTTTACACAAATTTATTGTTAAGATAATGAGATTTTAGTTCTGCCTGTTTTGAATGAGAGGTTTTAAGGCCTCCGTCACTTTAAATTCATGACCCCAACTCAACCTTTACACTCGTACAAGAAAACGGCTCCAAACAGATGCAAAATTATACAACCGTGCATGTTTGAAAAACAGAAGTGGAGCCTCCTGCACAACCAAAAAGAATGCAGTAAGTCAGGGCGTGCTGCGGTGGCGCAGGGGTTTAGCACGCCCCATGTTTGGAGGCCTTATTTCTCGACACGGACATCGTGGGTTCGACTCCCGGTCCCAGTGACCCCCGCCGCATGCCCTCCCCCCCACCGTCGCAGAAAATGCGAGCCACTAGCACTGCAAAAAACTCTTCAGAGAAAAAAATGATAAAAAATAAAAAGAATGCAGTAAGTTGTTTCTGGATGATAACAACAAAACAATTGTCTTTTGCAGCATCCACTCATTTATTTCTCACAATTTTCCCTTCTGGCTTTACTTTATAAATAACATAAAAAAGTTGAAGTTGGGTTAAAATAGTTTTGTATCTGGAGCAAAACAGAAAATTTAAATATGAAAACCCTCCAAAGGAACAAAGGGTGTACTTTCTTTTTTTGTCATCACTTCTAGCAGAAAAGTCAGGCTATTGTTTATGGATAATTTCTGTTTTCTCAGTAATTTTAATAATTTGTGTGGATTAGTATCTCAACTATGAAAACGTATTTGGCTCACTGTAGATTGAAAACAAAGAGGAGTAAATCTCCACCAAAAAATGAAAACGTTTGAGATTAAAAAAAAAAAAAACCTGGAAATTTTCAAAAGTAAAAAAAAAAAAAATTTACTAAGAATCTTTTTTCTAGTACATTTTCAACTTTCAAACTCAAATTTCCTAGTTTATGTTTTTTTTAAAGAAAATTTCAGATATTTTTATTGTTTTCTTTCTGTCTACAGTGGATCAAATACTCTGTTAACTCTTGTAGGTCAATAAAATGTTTTCTGCTTCTCCTCTTGACTTTTGACAGAAACGTTTCTCATTTCCACTGGAAGAAACGAGTCATGAAACAAAATAACCAGCGTCTCTTTTCATCCTAGCAGTTCAGACGTACAGCGATGCGATTGTTGTTATTTATATTCTCACTCAGGATCAAATCTATGAAAAACCCAGCAGACAGACAAGCTTCTGTTTGGAAGAAATAAAAATAGAAAACAGACAAAGCTTCAGACTCAAGACTAAACTTATTTATCTGGGTCTGAATTAGAAATCGGAGCGAGGAGGAGAATAAATCTGAGTTGTTAATTTAAACGCTCTGCCTCACACTTCCTGTTCCTGTCAGCAGATAAGCGCTAAAGAGCCTCATTTGTCCTATTTAAAGTTTCGTTGTGACTTGAGTCTTTGTCTCTCTGGGCTCTGATCTGCATCTCACTCGTCATCTGAGTGTGAAAACTCAAACTTCCCTGTGATTTCTCTGCTCTAATCTCCTAATAATCACTAATAATCACTAATAATCACTGCTGAGTCGGAATGAGAGCCGCCGCTACGTTTAGGAGAAACAAATTAAACATAATATAAAATTAAAGGGGGAACAAACAGATTCATTCATCAAAGTCGATTTCATTCCAAGATAAATTAGTTTTTTAAAGTTTCCAGGTCTGGAGTGACGTTTGTAAAGTTACACTGTAAAAAATTAAAAGCAAAAATTTGGTTTATTTGGCTTTTCACAGAGAAAAGTCATGTTCACCATACATACATTTATAAAGGTCAAAGTTCCAAACTAGATATTAAACTTAGTTAGAAAACTAAATATTTAGCTCCAAATTAAATATTCATTTGGGAACTAAATACTGGTTTCAATATTTATCTTTCAAATTAAATATTTAGCTAGAAAACTAAATATTCAAATATTTAAGTATTTATTTGGGAACTAAATATTTAGAGTCCAAATGAAATGTTTAGGTAGAAATCTAAATATTTTGCTCCAAACTAAATGTTTATTCAGGACATATTTAGTTCCAAATAAATAACATTGAGCTTTTTTTCTTTTGATTTTGAGCTTTCAAATTAAACATTTAGGTAAAGTTATTTATATAGCACATTTTCAGCAACAAGGCAATGCAAAGTGCTTTACAGGAATTAAAAATAATCTAACGTTGATCTAAAGTAAGTAAACTAGGAGCTCCTGTCCAGGGTTGGTAGATAAGTATAAGTTAGTATCATCTGGTCTAATTCCTTTTCTAGGTTGGAAGAAAATTGGTAAAAGTAATGAACTCCAGAGTTTCTAAGGAACAATAAGTCTTCCTGTTCTGGAAGATTTTTTTTTCTGGATTCTAAGTTTGTTCTAATTCTTTCTCTGGGTTGTTTTCTCAGGTTTTATCTCTGGCTGAGTAAAGCAGCTTGTTGAATTGTTTCAGGGTGAATCGTGTCTCCTCAGCCTGATGCGCCGCAGCAGAAGGTGACGGTTTGCATTTCGTCAGTAAGGCGCTAAAGGGAAGCGACTGAGTTCATCAAAGAGCAGGACGAGCCGACGTCGACCTGCTGAGCAGCTGTAAACTCAGCCTCCATTAACACACACACACGCACGCACACACACGCACACACACACACCGTGTGTGAGCCTGTTCACAACAAATAAGGTCAAACGTTTTAAAATCAAACTCCTTCCTAAGTGAAAGTCTGACGTGACCCTGTGGAGGAGTTTGCCTCCCAGCATCACCTGACGGTGCTCGGTTGGAAACAGATGACCCGACGCTGACACTCTGTCTAACACACCCGTCCTTCCTCTCTGACATCAAAGAGTTTGGAGGAAAGGATTTGCAACCGAAGCTGTAATTTATGTGGAGGAAAACGCCGCAGCTGCTGCGCTGAACTCAGATAAGTCTGTTTATAACATTTCAGCAGTAAAATGTTTTCCCAATTCTTCGTCTAATGGCTTAAATGTGATGCATGTTTGTCTTGTTGTGTGGCCTCTTGTCTCTGAGAACAGCAGTAAAAGTTCAGATTAACCTGGCAGAACAGGAGTCAGAGAAAAGCTTTGCATGAACAACGACATTAAAGGTCCACGGAAAGTGACTCAATATTTCATGTTTCCGCACATTTGAGCAATAAAATGTCTGTGAGAGAATAATGATGGATTTTAGAACTGAAACGGAAACAAATCAATTTATTTTACTCTTTCATTTAATTTGTTTTTCCTCACTGAAATTATTTCCATGAATGTTCTCAGCTTTTGTTGCCAACTTTGAACTTGGTTAACGCCTGAACCCCATTGAAAACCTCCTGCTTGTTCCACCAAACATTGATCTCTGAACTCTTCCTGAGTTAAAACAATTATATTGTTGTTCCTAAATTAATATGAACTTGTTTTCTTTGCTTTGAGGTCTGAAAGCCCTGCATCTTCTTGGTTTTTTTGACTATTTCTCAGTTTCTGCAAATAAAAACAACATTTTTGGTTGGTATTTCAGAGACATGTTGTCAGTAGTTCATAGAATAAAAGAACAAAGTTAATTTTACTCAAACATTTACATATAAAGAGTAAAATCAGAGAAACTGGTCATTTTAAGTGGTCTAATTTTTTACAGAGATGTCATTACTTATCTGATTTTAGTTGGTAGCAAACACTGTGTACAGATTTGAATTAAAATTCAAAAAAGTTTTTTATAGGATCAGATATGAGAAAAACATCAAGATGATCCGATGCCTGCATAACAAGAGCTGTTTTCCCTTTAACCATAAAATTACGCAAATTTAAATTAGAAAAATTAATTTGCTTAAGAGAAACTCGCAAATTTTGAGAAAAACTTTTTGTTTTTAATAAAAGGTTTTTGCATTAGGATCAAGTGGCTTTTCAGCCATATTAAAATAAACGGAAACATCACAGGAGTCACACGATCATCAACCGGATGTTGCTACTGGCTAAAACGACGAAGAAGACGACAACAGGAAGTAGTGATGTGAGGCGCACGGTTCTTATTCGAATGTGTTGAATCCAAGTCTTCTGTTAAAATCTCCGACTATAATTTCCCCAAAGCGGCGAAGCCGCTGCAGCGCCGGAGTAAGACGCCAGCTGGTAGATGATGAGCACCATGTTGGAATTACAGTATATCTCTGTTTGCATTCATCTCGGCCATGATTTTAATTACTTATTGCATAAACAAGCTTATTCAGGTGATTTTAATTTAATTATTTAATGGAAACACAGCACTTGTAAAATTGTGTTTTGTTTTTTTCCAACATTAGCAGAATATAAACAAAGATTTGCTCATATTAGCGATAGAAATGTAGCTAGAGTTTATAGCCAAAGCCGATTCTCTAGAAGGAAGTTGATCAGTTGGTTTGAAATAAACAGTAAATACAATAAAACCATCAAAAAGTGATATAAAATCATGTATTTAAACTACTGGATCAAAAGAATTACAACATTTAAAAATGAGTACAGTTCCGGTTCATCTTCAGCCAACTCTTCAGCTTTGAAGTAAATATTTTACTGCTCTTAAAATCAGATGCTAATGAGTTCCAAAATTAAAAAACGTTTTCCTGAAAAATAATATTTTACAGTCATGATTTTTGGTAATTTCTAGCTACAAAATGTGAAACCGAGGCAGATCTTTTCAGCATCAGACTACTTGGTCTCCGTTGAGCTTGAGGACTTCCCAGTTATCCTGACCTTTGGCCGTGACCTTGTGATCTCCACCTCCCCAACCTGCCAGCCTGTTAACCCGGGCCCCATGCGTGTGACCCATCTGCACTTCAGAGGAAGTCCCATCCGACGGTCATCTGCGGAGGGTTAGAGCGTTACAGAGCAAGGCGAATGAGGAGAGGAAGAGAGAAAAGCCAAGTGAAAGTGTCATAATTCACTCATCAACACATTAGTGCCAGAAGGAAGAGGAAGAGGGCAGCAACTGGAACCGCTGATCCGATTCAGAGCAGAACCAGAACCACAGCTGCTCTGCTTGGCTTCTCGTTTTCTTTTTTGATCCAAACATGAAAGTCAAAGTTTTTAAAACCTGAAACAACTTTCAAACAAACATTTACATAACTACAATGCTGCAGGCAGGGGCGGAGCCAAACGGGGGGTCAGGGGGGCACTGCCCCATCCCTGACATCTGATTGGCCCTTAGGAGCCCCCATGATGACTGACATGTAACAACACCAGGTCATTCCTGTACACTATTTGGAATCATTGTAAGCCACTCTAATAGCCAAAGAAAAAAAACAATAAATATATGAAAAGAAAATGTATAAAACTTTATATAAGTCCATGTGATGATATATATATAGAAATAGATTTATATCAGGCGCGATACCAGCTTCCATTATACTCGTACTCATGAAAACAAACTCTGCTGGATGTTTTTCTTGCTGGATGTTTTTCTTGTTCTGCGCTGTGGTGCAACTCAAAGGCTAAACCACATTTCATACCAGGTGGTGATGGTAAAACACAAAAAGGTATTTACTGATCCTCCACAAAAAAAAAAATTAAACTGAAGAAGAGAGAGGGGCGACAATGTTCGTAGTTTGGAGCAGAGGTTGCACTAGATTTTTCTCGTTGTCCATCAAAGAAAAAAATCATTTTATTTCCATTCTGTAGTCATCAAGCTAAATATTTAGCTTTTTCTCTGTAGTGAGAACGTTTTTAAAATCAGGTAACATTTCACCAAATGAAGTGACTAGAAGATGGCAAAACGTTGATCATTACCTGATTCTGCACTAACTCCCCTCGGCGGGAGAAAAACTTCGCAGAAGCGGATCAGCTGCGCTAAACGCTCCAAAGCCTCTGGTCCACTAAAGGTCCAGATCAGAGATGATACTGACAGAAACTGTTCTTATTATGATTGATAGTGAGCTCTGCGATGTTCTCTGAGGGTAAAGTTGAAACTGTCTGTGCACCAAGTGGTGAGCTGCGCGTCATCACAGTCTGGAGACGAAACCAGCAGATGCTCTCTGTACTTATCAAGACGATGGTGAGGAGATCCGACATATTACTTCAGTTTTTACTGGTTTAGTTTTTAGACCACCATTAGCGTAAGCAGAGTAACTATATATTGTATATTTGTCGTTGGTCATCTGATGTGTGACTAATTGGATAGCTTTCTTCTTTCAAGAAATAAAAATAATCTTTTGAAAACTTTAAAATTGAAACATCTAAAGTACAAAAATAAACGCTCAAAAAAACTCTAGGATTCCAAATACTTTTTGGAAAGAGGTGAGAATCGTCTAAAAATGAAGGCTGACATAAAGAGATAACAACTGAATAAATAATAAAGACTTGGAGAAAGGTTATGAAGTTTGTTGCTACGATGCTAATAAAAACACGAACCCAGATGAAGCTATGATAAAACTAGTTAAGAACGCTGCGGTCATTAATTCTGTTTGCTGAATGTTTTCTATGATTTAGCTGATTACCGCCCCCACATTCCCAGAGATAAAAAAAATCTTCATGTCTGTCTGGATGTTTTCTTCTGCTTTTCAAAAGAACCAAGAAACACGAAGCAGAAGGTTCACAATCGAGCCTGAAGACGAGTTTTATCTTCACCACCAAGTCTGATTAGATGCATTAGAGCCAGAAGGAGCCGTGAGTCAAAGTTTCAGCTAAACGACAGAGGTCAAACACAAATAAAGGTTTTTAAATGATGTTATAACCAACAGTGGGCAGAGTAACCAAAATGTATTTAAGTAAAAGTACTGAGTAACTGATCAAAACATCAATTATTTAAAAATTACACCAGACAGACCAAAATATAAAGTTAAGTGGAAATTTTGGTATTTTAAGGACAAAAATGACAATAATTTATATAAGTAACCATCATTTTTTCCAAATCTTTTTTTTTTTTTCAATAAAAAAACTTATGAAACTTTAACAAAACTCTGCAGGTGTGTGTCTGTGTCTGGTGAGTTTTAGGTTAAAACAGGTTTGTTTTCATTCAGTTGGTAGAAAATTAAAACATTTACTCAAGTAAGAGTAGAAATACTTCATGATAAAATTACTCAAGTAAAAAGTAAAACAAAAATAAATACATTCCTACAAGTTAATTTAAAAAAAAAAAATTACTCAAAGAAATGTAACTTTTACTACCAAACTCTGGCTTTAACTCAAAAACAGACACATACAAGACAACAGACTGAAACACAAATTCTTGAAAAGTTAATAAAAGTTAACACATTTTTAGGTTAATAAAGTGTTAACCTAAAAACTCAAGTTTATTCAATTCTTAATAAAAGGTTAACAACTTACAACTTAAGTTTATCTTTCACAAACTCACATTTAGGATCAAAATCTAAAACTCGCTACATTTATTTGACTCAAAGAGCAAAAGATACTAGACACAACTAAATGTGTCACATAGGTTTTACAGTGTAAGCCCCGCCTCCTGGCTCTGATTGGTTGTTTCTTGTTAGCATTGGGACATTTTGTTTCTCACTTTAAACTGTCACAACATAAAGACAGTTTCAACAAATATGTTTAAATATGCAGCTTTAATGTGATGTTTTTTTCTTGTTTATTGTTTTGTGTTTTTATTATGTAAACAAATAAATTAACTTTAGCTGAAATTAAGCGAGAAGGCCTGAAAAGCCTCGTTCCTCAGAGAGGGCAACGCCTCACACATCACACTGGTTCCTCCAAAAAAACTGCTTGGCAGTGGCAGATAGGATTTATCAAGTTTTTTATGGGAGTAACTCGCATACCAACCGCTGTTGCTCAATCCAAATGCATTTTCCCTCATAAATGTGGCAGCATTTAAGCGGAAATAAACTGAATTTCCAGCCGCATGTGATTTATTGCCAAGAACCATTGTTACAACAAAGCAATGTTGGACCAAACACAAATTTCCTTACTTGTTGTGTTGTGTTTAGTATTACCTAGGCTACTGAGAAGGGAAGGAGCCAAATTAAAAAAATAAACCGGATAATTGTAAAGAACATGCATAGATTTTGGTTTGTGCACAAAGAATAACAACTCGAAATGAGCCTCAGCTTGCCAAACAACAAGGATATGCCAATAAATAAAACTGTTGTGTCAGAGGGAAACCCTGAATGCTGTCTACAACACACACAGAAATCACTTCAACTCTCTCACGCACATTTGGTTTAAAATGTGAGCATGAAGGGGCGTGCTGTGGTGGCGCAGGGGTTTAGCACGCCCCACGTTTGGAGGCCTTAGTCCTCGACGCGGACGTCGCGGGTTCGACTCCCGGTCCCGGCGACCTTTGTCGCATGTCTTCTCCTTCCCCCCTTCCTGTCAGCCTACTGTCGCGGAAAAATGCGAGCCACTAGCGCCGCAAAAAGAACTCTTCGGAGAAAAAAATGATAAAAAAAATAAATAAATAAAATCTGAGCATGAAAAACCTCCTGAACGGTCATGATTTGAAGCTACATTACTTATTAATGTTGACGGTCCGTCACGCTTGTCCTTTAAGCCCAGACAGCTGACAGGAGGGAGGCATCTGAAGAAAACAGGCCGCCTTCATGAAACCAAACCAAAACAAACACAAAGCGCTGCAAGGACAGCAATCGACAGATTAAACCCAAAACATGCTGGAAACAGAAAACAGAAGAAGCAGAAAGACTACTATGAATAGACCAGATAAGAAGGAGAGCAACTTGATGCCAGTCGCCCTGGAAACCAAAAATATGAACTATAGAAATCCCCAAACAGGAAAAAGATCAAACAGACATTTATGTTGCAACTCCAGTTCCTGAGAGCCACGATCATAACTCTTAATGATTTCAGATGTTTTTACTGTTTAATTTGTGTTTTTAACGTTTTAAAGTGTCCATGGATGTTTTGAAAGGCGCTGACAAATAAAATGCATTATTATTATCATTATATAGTACCAGGCCTAGCATTGTTTGTTTATTTGAAATATTTTTTTAAAATATGTATTATTTTTAAAATACTATTTTTTTTAAATATTTGAAATTTTACATTTTTAATACTATTTTTAAAATAAAAATACATATTTACATTTTTTTATACATATATATGCAAAGAAAACAAGTTCATGTTCATTTAGAAACAACAAAACTAATGTTTCAACTCAGGATGAGTTCAGAAATCAATATTTGGTGGAATAAGCAGGAGGTTTTCAGTGGGGTTCAGTGCTTGCAGCCCTATATATGTTTTTGTGAACATTGTTTAATTAAATCAAGCAGAAACTTTCTAAAGAGCCTGACAAAACATAAGATCTTACTGTTGAAACGATAAAGAAATGAATAAATGCATTTTTTGTCCTAATCCTGCCCTGCAGTTCTGGAGAATCAAAGAGTATAATGAATTGAGCAAGCATGTTGGGAATAGATAGCTGATAATTGCGGGATAAGTAGCAGTATTAGTAGGAACCACATGTATAAATGCCATAAAAGCCCAGAAAACAATAATGCTGCACATGTCTGCTGCTAAAAATAGCAGCTTTTGCTCTTTTTAGAGCCTGTTTACATTAATGTTTCCACACACAGAGACAGAGACGCCACAACGTCAACCCTCCGAATCGCAAATTCACATTTTACAGCTGTGTCTCCAAATATCAAAGTCAGTGTTGCCCTACAGGAAAACTGGGGGCCTGCCATCGTTTTCAGCCGGTTCGCATTAAAACTCCTGTTCTGTTTTTTTCTCCTCCCAACAAACCAGAAACGTAAAGAATATTGAAGATAAGTCTGTGTCATGTGGTCGTGCTTTCTTCATTCCTGACTCAGTGTGGTACATTTAGATCGGAGATAGCGAGATGAGGCGCGCACACACACACACACACAAAAGAAGCAGGGGTCCCAGGAGAGGTGTCCCGGAGGAGATGGGGCTGACATATGGCCAGCAGACCACTGTGCTGGGTGGGGCAGAGTGTGTGTGAGGGTGGGGCCACTGAATGGTCTGATGAGGGCACAGATGAATAGACCAGTGGTTAGAGACAGTTGAAACTCAATATTCATTTTCACTGTTGCCCCACTGCTCTGTGTGTGTGTGTGTGTGTGTCCAGGCACGCGGGAAGGCCACTTTTCAGGAGGTATGGGGGTGGGCTGAGGGTAAACACACAGCTTGTGATCTATCTAAAAACTAAGGCTGCGTTCACACTACAGCCTGAAGTGAACCAAATTCGATTTTTTCAAATCAAACCAGATTATTTTAGCGTGGTCGTTCAGATTTCCAAACATTTGCGACTTGAAACGACCTGAAAAGTGTCCTGAACGTGTCCCGCATGCGCAGTAGAGGGCGCAATAACGTCACACATGGAGAGCGAGCTCAGTGTTCTGACTAACCGCCATAAAATTAGTAGAAGAAGAAGAAGTGCTCATTGTTTGCGGAAGTAAACATGGATGCTAACGGTGTAGCATAGCTTACGATGTCGAAGTTGTTGTCCGACTGGAGCCATGGTTGCTGTTTTTCTTCCCGCTTGCTTATCAGGGCGCACAAAAACAGGTGACATTTAAAAAGATCAGGGCCCTCACGTATAAAAGAGTGCGCAGCTTTCACACCAAGTGTTGGCATACGGACAAATTTAGAAAAGTGCGGCGCACAAAAAAAAAAATAAAAAATCATTCATATAACGTCGTGAGTACGCACAAACCTGCGCACCTTTCCTTTATAAATCCCTATTTGCGGGAAATTGAGCGCAGCTGCTGGTCCGCTCGGTCGCCACCCTTAAATGCATATAAAATAGTAGAAATACCCGGATGAGTTCAACCACGTGAAGCAGTAACCATGGTAACGGTCCTTGCGTCTGTCGGCATTATGTATCTTATTTAAAAGGTGTTTTCAGGGCACATAAGGTCACCTCATAAAAATAAAAAGAATACATTTTAAAGAAAAAAATTTAAATAGAAAAAAGAAAATAAAGAGATGTAAGTAAAAATGTTTGTTTGAAAGGCAGCGCGGGATTTAAAGAGACAGCGTCCCACAGAGTCCTTTCGTGTGGGGAACGTTATTAAATGGAGGAATCGTGTAGAAGTTGGTAATAAACAGAGCTGGGTAGTAACTAGTTACATTTACTCAATTACAGTTGCATGAGTTACGTTTTTTGGAAGTACTTTTAGGACTTTTTTTTACTACACTTTACTTTTTACTTTTACTTGAGTAACTTTATTATGAAGTATTTCCACACCTAATTGAGTAAAATTTCTGGATTTTCTACCCACTGAATGAAAAACAAATACTTTTTTAACCAACAATTCACCAGACACAGACGCACACTGCAGTTTTTGTTAAAGTTTTATAAAATTTATTGAAAGAAACGGATTTGGAAAAAGAAATTCTTTTGCCTGATTTTAGTTTTTGTTACTTATACACATTATTGTCATTTTTATCCTTAAAATACCAACATTACCACACAAATTTATATTCTGGTCCATCTGATGATGTAATTTTTAAATATTAAATGACTGATAATTTGATTGGTTACTTAGTACTTAAATAGACTGTTAACCAAATACCTTTTTTACTCTTACTTGGGTAATTATTCAAATGGCTACTTTTTACTTTTACTTGAGCAAAAATGAATTAAAGTAGTGCTACTCTTACTTGAGTACAACTTTTGGGTACTCTACCCACCTCTGGTAATAAATGTAAGTTAGTATATCGTCTCTTTACTAAAATAATTTTGTTATTGGGTTTTGTTATTGCCAAAAAATAAATCACTTTTGACAAAAAATGACAGAGGCCATTATTTTAGGAAGGTAACAATATATTTTCATATAGGAAAATTTGAAATTTCAAATGTAAAGTGGTCTTTTTTTCCTGTTTACCTTGTGTTTTTCAGCGTTGCTCTCTGATTACTTTGTGCTTCCCTTTCTCCGGGGTCTATAAGTGCTCCAGCTGGGCGATGGGCACCGCTTCCTCAGCTACAGTAAAAACAAATCTCTGTGAACTAAAGGGGGACTGGATAAAGTAGGAGCAGGTCGCCGTGAAAGGTCAGCATCCTTTCATCAACATGTGGGAATTCCTCCACTCTGCCAGCCAATTCCTAAACATAAACACACACAAACACAGAGAGAAACAGAGAGAAAGAGAGGGAGGCAGGGGCAGTTTGACTGAATGGCCTATAGTCATGGTTACAGCAGCACTCCATCAGTCCATTCAAGGAACAGATGGCCGATGTGCAACAGGAGGCGTATGTTTCAATGAACACACACGCGCGCACACACACATGTGTGGATGTGCCCCCGCTCAGAGGGAGGGTATTGAACAACCAGCAGCATATGTTCCACTAGTCAGAGAGCATTCATTCACGGTCAGACGAGGGTGGAGGGGAGAGAGTGAGGAAGAGGGATAGATGGAGGGTAATAAAGATAAAAAGAGTGGTTGGGAATGAAAGACGGAGAATAGTTGGAAGGAGAAACAGCCAGGGAGGGAGAGGTTCCTGCTCTAAAACGCTCAGGCTGATTTTAGCGTGGCGCAAACAGGCACACCTACAGCAGGACCTCTGCTGAACTAATTTAAAAATCTCAGCGGGGAAACACTTCACAAGCGTTTCTTTAGCAACCAGGACACATCTCAGTGAAAAGAGGAAAAACATCCATCTTTGATCCATGAGAGATTTCAAATCCAACTTGAGAATATTGGTAAAAGATATGTAAGCATTAACTGTATGACTATGTGTATGCCGTGTGTTTGTGTTTCAAGTTCGTTATAGATATGTAAAGTATAAAGCTAAATATTGGTTCTCCATGTTTGATTACAATTTATAAACTAACAGGAGTTTCTCTAGGTTTTGCTCCAATATTAAAATTATAAAGCTAAATGTTGGTCTAAAGTAATAAGTACTCCACAATTTATAAGCTAGAAAGCAACTTTTGGTATTATACTTTCTGTTTTATTTTATGATTGTGTTGTGTTTTAACGACCAGTCAAGAGACTGCAGATGTAAATTAGCTTGTGATATAATCTGGTAAAACAAATCAAATGTTGACATTTATGTTTGAGCTCTGTGTTGTTCCTTTTATAAACTTTATTGTTACTACTACTTAGGACTAGGCAATAAATCTTAGATTATTAATACTTAATTCAATTTGTAATTTTCAATAATTTCTTTCTCACTTTTTCTTCTTTAAAAGAAATTACAAATGGCAGAAAATAGTCTTAAAAACTGGCTTTTATCTCAATCATCTCTTCAGGGAGTTAACCTGAATTCAAAGTCCAAACAAACAGAAGCTGTAAACCACGCTTCTCAAACCAGATGGTAGGTCTTGGGTTTACACTGTCGTGTGAAAACCGATGTGCAATTACAAAACCGTACATCTTGGAAAAGCAGAAGTGGAGCCTCCTGCACAACCAATAAGAATGCAGAAAGAGGTTTCTGAATGGAAAGTCAACAACAAAACTCTTATCTCTTCCAGCAGCCATTGTACAGCACATACAGCGGTAAAACCAGCTGACCAAACATGCTGGAGCTCAGCTTGAGTTGCTAGGTAACAGGCTGGGCTTTGCTGGGGTTGCTAGGTGATGGGAAGTGCTTCTCACTGACCGTCACCAAAAAACATTGACATATTGCCAAAAAACAGCTGGGTGTGTTTTTCAAGCACTTGGGTTGTTTTCGGAAACAGAAGAGACCCAAATGAAAGTACAAATCCGTAACAGGTCCCCTTTAAAACTAAACAAAGTGTACAAAAATATATTTTTTGTTGCCTGATATGTGAGAAATAAGTTGATGAAAACAGAGTTAAGCCTATATAATCACCTTCAGACTGTGATAAGCTTCACTGGACGGGAGTGGCAGCGAGAAAGTTTTATCGTCCGCTAATAAATCTCAAAATGAGCTCAAACGTCATCATCTGTTTGTTCATTCTCTCCCTGCTTCTCATTACTTTATTCCTTTCAAATCATTGCCTCTGTCAGAGTGTGTGTGTGTGTCCAACTCCACTGACCACATGGCATTAGGGCAGCAGTCTGTAGTGTGTTTGAACTGGTTACTGGCTCACACACACTCTCTCTCTGTGTTGGCCTCAGCTAAAGAAAGCAGTTTGTATTTATAGACTTTTGTAAATACGCGAGGGTTATATTTGTTCACCATCGCTCAGTGTATTTCTGGATGCCTGTGTCCCTCTGGTGCGTGCCTTTGTGAAATCGACAACAAGAAAATAACAGCCATTTCTGCCCCCGGGATTCTTTTGTGTGTGAAGTCTGAGTGTACAGATGCTTTGGGACAAACCAGCAATTCAGGATGAAGTCTTAAAAAGTATTTGGGGGTGAAACTGCAGCACTGCTGGTTGATCACAAGGAAAGCTAAATTATCAGCACTAAATATGAGTGTAACTGCAGTCCCAATAATATCGCATTGAGCTGTTTATTACTAGTAACTAGGAATATTAACTTTTTGGTAATTTTAAGGACTTTTAAAACAAACTTATGGGGAGGAGTAAAGTTATGTTTTTTATTTTCTTCTTTACAAATAAAAATCTGACAATTCAGAATCTGTGGCAAAACTTAAAAATTGCTGGTCACAGCAATTGGACTTAGCCTAAGCTGAGATGCAAAGAAAAAATGTGCAAAAATGTAAAAATTTACATCTTTAAAATGGTAGTTTAGGGCTAGATAATAAATCAATAACAATATACATTATGATAGACGTGTGATCAGTATCAATAGATAATACGTCTGACAGAATATTAAAAAAGTTCACTGAACTCAGATCCAGAACTGGGAAGACTTTCAACTAACTCACTCTCTGGTTACCTAGCAACAACTAGCTCACTCATTCTTTGGTTACTTAGCAACCATCTGCTGAGTAACTGCCACAGCAGAAGCTTAAAGTTTTCCCACTGTGCCTCATAACTGCTTAAAAATAAAAACTGTGGATAAAAGAGGAACCGTCACACCACCAGTTTGGAAATATTTCAGATATTTAAAAAAACCCTAATCAATAATTATCAATGTTGACTGATATGAAACGCTTGTATATGTTTTTCAGCCGTATCGTCCAGGCCGAATATTAATAACGATAAAATTTTAGGAGGAAGTGGCTGTGTTTGTGTTCAACTGTGTTTATTTCCTCTTTCAGTTTTTTAACCACTTCATAATAATTTTTCAAATAAAATCTCAATTAAATTTGTGGTTGTGACGTGAAAAGTTCCATAAACAGTCGGACGAGAGTGTTTTCAGTGACCTCAGCGGGAGAAAAGTCTCAGCGCGGTTCGATAAGACCGCCATCACAAAGGAAGGAGGTCTGGTCTCAGGGAGGAGGCCTCTGGAGAAAGTTTGCCTGTCTGTGTCGCTGCTGCTGCTGGAGGGACCACACCCGGACAGGAAGCTGATCTGTCAGACTGCCAACTGGGTTTCCTCTGGCTGATGGCAGACTCCCTGCAGCTCATCATCCCTTCTCCTGATCCAGAACGCTGCTGCTCGCATTCTCACTAAAACCAGGAAGTTGGAGCACATTGACCCAGTTCTAAAGTCCCTCCACTGGCTCCCTGCAGCTCAGAGAATAGACTTTAAAATATTGTTGTTAGTTTATAAATCAGTGACCGGCTCAGCACCACAATACATTAAAGATCTGCTGCTGTTGTATCAACCTTTCTGGTTCTGGTTCTGGTTCTGCACTGCATCCCCAGAACCAGAACCAAACATGAAGAAGCAGCATTCAGGTTCTATCCACCACAAATCTGGAACAAACTTCCGGAAAACTGCAAAACAGCCAAAACACTGAGTTGCTTTGAATTTAGATTAAAATCCACTTGTTTAGAGTTTCTTTGGAAACCTAATAAATGAAACACAGAGCAACATTTTGATGTATTTCACCTGGGAAAATATAATTCCTCAATTATTTACTGTGTTCTACGTCTTTGTATTTTTATGTTTTTATCATGTAAAGCACTTTGAACAAACTTGTTGCTGAGATGTGCTACTGACCCTTTGTACGTGACGTCACGGTCTTCAGAACTCCGCCATGATGGACGTCAAATTAACCAATGAAGCCTGTCAGAAAACGGATATCTGGTAGCAAAATATCGCTTTTATTTAGTTGATTTCACTTTAAAGATGGCCATAGGATGCTGCCTGGTCGGATGCACAGACAAGGGTGAAAACCAAACTTCTTGTTTTATTGTATAACTTTTAGTGAGGAAATATGGCGGTGAGGGATGGCAGCCGTCGATCGGTGTAACCGCGGATCTGCAGAGAACACTTTTTATAAGGTAAGAAAATTAACGTTCATATTCTTTATGAGTACCAGTAAGTATGATTAGAAAGATATTAAATATGGCATTATGGAGAACATACGTGTCCATTGGTAACCAGGGAAACTATGCCCCACTGTCATGTAGCCTAGCATGTACGGATAAAACTGGTTTGCATGCCGTGTTTTGTACACTTTGAATGCTACTCTGGTGTGAAGGGAAAGGCCGTTTGTGATACAGTGATATAAATCATGTGGTGTGAATTCAAGCAAAATTGATAATTTGATCAACAGGAGGTATGGATTCCGTCTGTGAGCCTCAACCAGGTGTGTTACGTTCACAGACGAATTAGCTCGACTCGAACAAGTGGAAGCCGTGAATAAACTGACAAAAACACTTTGGAAAACATTTTCAGTCGCTCTGTTCAATACTCCTGATCCTCATTTCTGACGTCCATCATGGTGCCTCGAATGACTAAGTTGACAGTTGTCAATACAAGTAAACTTGACTTCCTCTCTTCTCTCCCACCTTACATCATCACACATCTTCCTGTCTCCTTCAGTTTTTAAAATCAACCATTTTCCTCCAATTCGCCTTTTATTTCACCCTCCATCCTCTCACCACAGAAGTCTTCCTTCCTGCTGTTGTTATTATCCAGAATGGGTTGTGTATGAGTGCAGTGTGCCCCACCCAGGTGCCTCCTTCTCTGTCTCTCTCTCTCTCACACACACACACAAACACACGCACACACACACACACGCCCACACCCACTGCACTCACCGCAGTTACAAACCCCACAACACCCACACGCTCTGTTGATTCTTTTGCTGCCACTGGCCCAGGAAGAAAGACAGGGAGTGGAGTGTGTGGTTACATCCCATTAAAAAAGGTTTTATGAGTAAATCAGTCACTTTCTGTCGAGGTTCAGTCTCCTGCCCCTGCATCCTTTTATAACTCAAGCAAACACAGGAAATACGCAGACTTTTCACTGCTTCTTTAAAACCATATTTGATTTCACAGATTGCCAACAGAGCTGGGAAAACGACAAAAACACAAAGTATTTTTGGTCTAGTTTCTAGTGCAAATATCTTGGGACAGTTGGAATAAGACAAAACTAACTTTTCAGCAGGAAATCCTTAATATGGATGAAAAAGTAATCATTCCAGTAGCAGATTATTTCACTTCTATTACTTCTTCATCAATATTAAGGAATTATTTAGTTAAAACAAGCTCGTATTTCTTTTTGAAAAGTTTCTTTAAAGTTGGTTTTGTCCTATTTCAAGTTTACTAAGATATTTGCACTAAAAACTGGACCAAAAATACTTAGTAAGATTTTGTGCTTTTGGAGTGCTTCCTTTTTGTTTGTAGTATTTACATGTATCTTGAGCAGAAACACTTTTCAGTTTTAAACTCAAATTAATTAGCTTAAAATTTTAATTTCACCATTTTGTCATATTACAATCACAAACATCTGTGTATTTTATTTGCCTTACACGTCATATAAGCATAAAAAAATAACATTTAAAGCATAATCATAGGAAATGTTCCTTCTGAGCCACATAAAAATCACAAAATTAGTTTGATTGATTTAATTTCCCTTTGGAATCAATGAAGTATCTTTGAATATCCTCAAAAGGCCTGTTGTGGCAGGATGTATTTATAAAGCTACGCGATTAACTGTTAAAAATAATAAATAGTTGTCACTGGACTCTATGAGAGCGTCTTGAAATTAAATAATATTACACATTTTTTCCCCACATCTTATAAATAAAACCTCCCTTGATTTGATTAAAGTAATATTTAAGAACACAACTTTTATAGTGAAAGTTTTATTTATGTGGAGGGCCACATAAATACTTACTGCAGGCCGGATTTGGCCCTCGGCCTTTAGTTTGACTATTACAGTACTTTTTTTTTTCTTATTTCCTCTCAGAAAATTTGGTATGACATGCTTTTTTCCAATTATGGCATATTTATTTTCTAACAATGCATTTCTCTGTGTCTGAGAAGCCTCTGTAAAGCCAAACCTCTGTGCTTCATATCTGTAAGAGCCACCATCACTCAGTCAACAGGTTGACCTCCTTCTGTTTAAGTAAATCGCTCTCACGTTTCTTCTCTAATCTGCTTACAGCCACATGCACAAACACACACAGACACACTCACACGGAACAAAGGCAAAACACTTCAGCTGGAAAACTTTCCCTGCTTTATTTTCCACCGCATAGGAATAATAATGTTGGCCAGGATTTTAAGTGACACACCTAACACAAAACAGTCCTTAAAGCTGCTGTATATAACTTTTCTATCAATATTTTTTATATTTTAGTTGAAACTGTCACTATGCTGCGACAGTTTGATATGAGAGATAATCAGTGAAAAAAATCGAGCTTCTTTGCCTTCTCCCAGTGCTAACTAGAAACAACCAATCATAATTAGGAGGCGGGTCTTAGCGCTGTCAATCATCCTCATGAACAGAAAACAATTCAACTCTGCATTATTCTCCCTTCGTTGTGACGCTGTGATTTTTAAAAGTTCAATAAGTGACAGAAACTGGACGAATTGCCTCGTTTTTGTAGAATGTGGTGACATTCATAACAATCATCAAATAGGATGAAATATTTTATAAAGTATAAGAACTGGCAGCAATTATGTAAAATGAAATTATTGGCCAACATATAAGAGAAATTCACTTCACAGAAACCGAGCAGTTTATAGCTTTATATCCAGACAGATACATATTTTAGAGAGTGAAACTTTGGTAACTTTTTCAGATTTAATTTAAACTACATTTTTTTATAAATTGGATAAGAATAAGGGCAATACGATCATTTTTGTGACAGATTCCAACTCATCCTGCATTGAAACAGTGCGTTTTTGCTGATATGACTCAATGAATAATAATGACGCCTGCAGTGCAGGAGCGTCATAAGATGACCACATCACATTTGTACCTGCAAAAGAAAATAAAAATACGTCTAAATTTTATTCCACTTTACCCACATTTGTTGATCAAACGCATAAAATCTGAGTAAAGTTTCTATTGTGCAAAAATGATTTACAGCAGCAAAAGGTGAAGACTTAATTTTTATAACCAATTTGACAACAACAAAAAAATAAAAACAACTAACTGTTTATTATCTGTACAAGTGTTTGGTTAAAGCTATTGGAAGTGTCTGTATTTCATAGTTTCCACTTTGGAAATACAAAATGTTTGAGAATAGATTTTAAGAAATGTATTTAAAAACATTAGCTTAGCTACACAGACCAATAGAATAACTTATATGATATCTCCAGTGGAGCCCCTCATTCAAATTATCAAATTTAGAAATATATTGTAATTTAAAACACTCTTGGATAAAATTTGGCATGTTGTCATTTATTTTAGGGTATGAACAAATAATTTGTTTCTATTAGCATTAAAGAGACTTTTATTTGGCCAAATATCAGCTGTGGTGGATTTGATATCTGACACCAGCATTATGTTTTCTCTAAAGCCCATTACTGTAGGAAGGATTATTTCCCTGAATACACAGATTTTCCTTTTGCAACAGATAGAGACAAAGCCAAACTCCGAGTCAAACCATAAACTTACGTGCTAAAGTAAGCTTTATTTTCATTAGTTCTTTGTCTTGTTTAAATGTTTTTGTTCTTAAATATAAAAGGTTTTGCTGGTATAAAGTAGAGACTACAGGATTTCTTTTAAACATGCCATGGCACCATCACCATTGTGTTTCCTGTTTAGGCTCCGTTTCTCTTCCTGCTCCATCCTTTAGACAAACATTCCCAACGGATCGTCCACTAATCAGTTTGTTCAGAGGAATTTGATCCACTCCTCCTTTTCCTCACGTCTTTTTTATCAAGTCATTCTCTTTAATCCTTAGTTCCTCTCTCTTCAAGCTTCTGTTATATTCAGGGAGCAGGAGGGTGTGACCATCTGAGACGAGACGAAAGAAGAAATCTGTTTTGTTTTTTTTTAAAAAAAAAAGGACAATCTGTTGATATTTCTGAGCTGGATGGTTCCTACCTGGGAGCCAGCTGGTATCTCCCTCTGTTGTGATGCAGCCGACCTCGGTTCTGTTTCGGATGCCGGTTCCGGTTCAGGGGTCGACCTTCGTAGGAGTTAGAGTGATGTGAATGGAAACTTTGACCTCCCCCTCTGTGATCTGCTCTCCACCGCGGTGTTTCTGGGTTTTCATAGCCGCTTTGTTCTCCACACGCCGCCTCTCTTTGCCTCCATGTTTGTCCGTGTTGAAAGTCTCTTCTGGTCTCTCCTCTGCAGGCCTGATCAGCTCCTGAAGGGAAACCTGAGAGTGAGAGGAAAACAGATGGTGAAAACAATAACAAAACTTTAGAAAAACAGAGGAAATGGAAGATTTGACGCTTTGAAATGGGGGATTGCTGAATCTATAGCTGCATTTCCATTATGCTGCGTTCACACCAAAAACGTTTCGCGTGTCAAAAAATGCACCCGACGCTTCATGTGAGACGTGTCAAAAAGTCGGGTGTTGAGAGGAGTCTCCCTCAAACTCTTCCACCGCCTCCTGCATGTTTCGTCTGAATAAATACAACATTTATTTAATGTTTTTGCTGGATGGATTTGGAGAGCTCAAATGCGGGGAAATATAAATAGTAAAAGTTATAACTTACTCAACATTCCAACTTCCTCGCTGATCCTCTCCCAAGTCAGGTCCTTTCTATTCCTGTCTCTGTAGTCGTAGCGCAATTGGTTGTAGATTACAGGACGAGAACAGCCAGCGACAATTAGTTTATTCTCCATAGTTTTTTTTTTCTGAGATCACGTCAGAAAATGCACCACTGCGTGCCGGTTGACGCTCTGCGCCGAGCGGTGAAAGTTCAGATATTCTAAGTCCAGCGTTGGACGTGTCAAATGCTCAAAACGCTCCAAACGGTTCAAACTGCTCAACGCGCTGCTCATCGCCTCCACATAGACTTTGAATGTAAACCAAACGCGCCTGACGCTCAGAACGCATTTGGTGTGAACGCAGCATAAGAAATGTTGGTATTCTGCTAATGACAAAAAAAATTACACAATTTTATTGTTGTACTGTTTCCATTAAATAAAAAAATCCAGATAATATCACACATGAATAAGTTTGTTCATGCAATAAGTCACTAAAAAACAAAACTGACTCAAAAAATTGACATTAAAGACGAGAAAAAAGTTCTTCACTGCAAAAACACAAAATCTTACCAAGTATTTTTGGTTTAGTTTCTAGTGCAAATATCTCAATCTAGATATGAGGCTTAATTTGTCCTTTAAGTTCTTATTTACTCATTGTTTTGTGTAGTCTATCATAAAGTATGAATAATTTTGCAAGACATGTTTGGAACGTACTAAAATATGAAGCTAATGTAACAAAGAAATTACATTTTGTCCTTGTTTGTTATTGAAAACATAACCTGACTCCTATTTATATGTATATTATATACCTTGCATTTAAAGTTAAGAAAAAGTCTGTAGGGTTAGTTTTTTAACAAAGGCAAATCAGGCAGCTGTGTGTGATTTTATTACAAACTACAGAAAATAAAAAACATCCAAGTCCAGGTTTAGACTTTATCAAAAGAGACATGTGGTCTACTAAACTGAAAGGGGCCACAACACAAAGTCTGAGTGTCAAGTGAGTAAAAAAAGCACACGTACAGATGCCAAGTGCTAGTGAAAGGCATGTTAGGCCACAACCACAAGATTTTTTAGCTCTACTTTGTTGACTATTTTATCTTCTAAAACCTGTCGAGGAGATTGGATCTGTGAGGATTAAAATGATTGTTATTAGAGGAAGATCGCAGCTCTCTGGTCATATTTTATATTCTGCAAATTTAGCGTCTGTTTCCCTTTAGGACGTGGGAGAGCAGCTATTCTGGACTCAATGTCGGAGCGTGATTGTGAGGGCAGACAGGCAGAGGAGATATTCGCTGAGGAGACTAAACATCAGGCCTGATTCCAAACAAAAACCAAACCGGGCTTCTCAATGATACCACATAGCGCCACCACTACTCTCTCACACACACACTTCATCTCCCCACAGTTCTGTAGTAATGATTGGTGTCTGTGTCCAACAGAAATGAAACTCTGAGACATGAGGAGTGTATATCATTCATCTATGAAACCAGAAACATCCTAGTGAGACCCACAACGGGTCGCCTTGGGCAAAAAGCCCACGGTCCGGAGCAAGTCCGAGAGTCGGCGCCAACATGGCACCCAAAGAAGAAGGTTGGAAACGTTACAGTTAGAAGCTGCAGCGGCATTGTGGCGCTAAAAATCAGCATGCAAGCTGAAGGTAAGGAGGTGAGTTAGGATTTAAAGAGAAAAGAAAAGCATGAAACTGAAAGGACAAAGTGAAGGAGAGAAGGAGAGAAGGAGAGGGGAGCCGCCGAGGGGAAGGGGAGAGACAGACGTGAGGAGTCTGTAATCAGTTCGTCTTGTTGTGTGTCTTAAAATAGAGCTCTCCCAGCCTATAAACAGAAACCTGCTATTACTGCTGCCCTGACAAAGCAAGCCACCACCAAGCCGCGCTCAGCACCGAGTGTGTGTGTGTGAGTGTGTGTGTGCGTGTGTGTGAGTGTGTGTGAGGGTGTGTGAGTGTCCGCACACAAACAGAAGTATGCATTACCACCACAGGACACATGGACTTCATTACAGCACGGCCCTCTGGGTAATGTGGTTCTGTTAAGAGAACTGCAACTATAGATCAATTGTCAGATCAGTTAGAGCGCTATAGTGAAACATAAAGTTTATGATTTAAAAAAATGAAGTGAGGAAGAAAACAACTCTTAAATTTTGACTTTGTTTTTCTTTAAATACATTCTGTATTTATCTAGATTTCACTATGTAAGTATAATAAGCTGTTAGTCTAGACAAAATGCTGCATCTTTTCTCGAAATATTAAAACAATATGTTGATGTTTTTCTGACTCTCCAAGCTGCTGCATCGTTCTGTTTATATAAAACCTTTTACATTAAACTTCCAAATGAGACAAACAGCAGATAATAAAATGTGATGTGTCTATAGTTCAAAACTACTTTTGAGAAAATAATAAAACATAATATTCTTTCAAGCTATGATGAAGTATGTTGAAAGAAAACAACTTAATTGGGGAACAGTGGTGAAACTTTAAACTGCTGCTGCGGCAGTTACTCAACATGCTGTTGCTAGGTAACCAAAGAGTGATTGAGTTGCTAGGTAACCAAAGAGTGAGGGAGTTGCTAGGTAACCAAAGAGTGAGGGAGTTGCTAGGTAACCAAAGAGTGAGGGAGTTAGTTGTTTCCACCAACTTTGCTCAGCTCACCGATGTATCAATGACTATAAAATTAGCTTTAGAAGTCAAACACTTGGCTTTAAAAATAGGGAATTATATCCTGCAAACCACTATTTCATATTCCCAACACAAAATTATACTTTACCTTTATCTGTATTATTACTAAGATAATGTTTTTGTCTTTATTATCTTTATATATAAAGTTAATAAACAGGCAATTTGCCTTTTTTCAGTTTAAAAAAAAAAAATACTTAATGGTTGATCAACCCTCCATCGACCTGTGGAGGATTGATGCTTTGTTGCTTGTGGTTCAGTAGATTGATATTTGGGGGAAGAGGTAGATGATATTTAATATAAAATATAAGATTTTTTTTACAAAAGACTTTTGTTTAGTGTTAACACGTGACATTTATTTTAAACTGTAAATCAGTGAATAAACAAACAAAAAAGACTGCAATAAAAAGGATCACATATAAATGTAAATATTTAAATAGAAACACGCTTTGATTTCAGACATTGACATAAATGCTTGCAGATTCTTTACAGAATTACTGTTTGGTCATAAAACTCAAAAATAGAACGTCTTGTGGGCTTCAGAGAGTTAAACAAATTCTTTCTAACTTTTAATCCCCTTAATACAGCTCTGGAAACAATTGAGAGACCAGTTAAAATGATCAGTTTCTCTGATTTTACTCTTTATAGGTAAATGTTTGAGTATAATGAATATTGTTCTTTTATTCTATGAACTACTGACAACATGTCTCTGAAATTCAAAGCAAAAATGTAGTTTTTATTTGCAGTAAAAGAGAAATGGTCAAAATAACTAAAAGGATGCAGAGCTTTCAGACCTCAAATAATGCAAAGAAAACAAGTTCATGTTCATTTAGAAACAACAAAACTAATGTTTTAACTCAGGAAGATTTCAGGAACCAATGTTTGGTGGAAAAACCAGGAGGTTTTCAATGGGGCTCAGTGGACTCTTCAGTTTTTCCAGATGAATGATATGAACAGCTTTCAGAGTGATTCCTCTGTTCAATATCTGAGCTTGTTTATCCTGTTGCAGTAGAAAGTTAC
>CAEFZX010029838.1:0-26917 GCA_903066825.1 Alfaro cultratus
AGTGTTAAGTGTTCTTTTGAAAATAAAGTGTATCTATCTTTGGCAGGAAATCGCATGTATTATTACGTCATTTCCATTAAATCAGTGTGAAAAGGTCTTCAAACAATATTATCGTTTATCACAATAATTTTTTTTGACAATTAATCGTTCAGCAAAATTTGCTTTCGTGACAGGCCTAACAACAACAACAGATCTGTAAGGTATTTTGGTGCTAAGACGATCAGTGGTTTATAAACTAGCAGTGTTTTAAAGTCTATTCTCTGAGCTACAGGATTTTAGGTGTGGGGTGATTTTCTCCATCTTCCTGGTTTTAGTCAGAACGCGAGCAGCAGCATTCTGAATCAGCTGCAAACCTGTAAACACACTATTGTAATAATAATAATGTCTTTTTATGTTGTTGGGACATTAGTCTTTTAATCCTGGAAACGTTCTTCAGGTGATAGAAGGCCGATTGTAATAATGGGAAATTTCTATGACTGTTTGCTGCAGGTGGGCATTTATCGTATTTATCATTTATCATAATACATTTCTTACTGTCACGATAATTTCCAATTGATGTTTGGGGAAAAAAATAAAAATTCCTTTTTGTTAGAATTGTTAGTTTTACTACTCTTCCACTGTTTGTTCAATGAAAGTATCAATAACTATCAAAAAAATTTAAATATAATTAGATGCAGTTATTGTGTGCAGTTTAGCAACTCTAATCAAACTTCTTCATTTAATGTTTTAAAAGAGCAGTACTTGTATTTTGGAGCTATGATTGGTATGTCATGCAGTTGCAGTTTATACAATAACCAAAACAGAAGTAATAAATAGTTTTGATTGTTACTTTTATTGTTATCATGATAGTATCATGATAAAACTTTAACTCTGTATTGCCTGCCCCTACAGTCTACTGGATAATCATCCATAAAATCACATTTGCATTATTTTTTATTTGTCTTACGTAATTTTTTAAAGTTCTGAGAAACTATATTTTGGGTTTTCATTAACTGCAAGACGGAGTCGTCATATTAACAGGAATAAATGCGTGGAATATATCACTCCATGTAATGTATCTGCATACTTTGGGCGTTTTGCATTGAATTACTGACTAAATTCAACCTTTCAAGGTTCTAATTTGTTGAGATGGGTCTGTGGTTGGAGATGAGACCGATGGAGGTGGTGGGTAACTTTTGCCATGTCTAATAGTAGGCAAACTTTATTAATGTTTAGAAGGCAGGATAATGTCTGTTAGACGGAGAAACCTTTTCATAAATGAGGCTGCAGGTTTTTCGGCCTGCAGGACGAACTTTTTACTTCGTGGCCTGAAGACTGTGGGAGCAGGTCCCGTCCTGCTGAACACCAACATGTGTGTCCATGTTTTTACACCACAATCAGGCTGGAAACGTCCATTCGCTCCACTGAGACAGCATTTTACATTCACGGGCAGCACGGACTCTGGAGTTTGAAACACTTCTTTTGTTTTCATATTTTAGTGCTACACGTTTGATCTCTGAGCACTAAATATGTGATCAGTCCAAACTCCGTGCTGCCTCCTGTTCAACTTTTTTAATTATTGTGTAATATCAAATATGAAGCTTTTAATACTCACCGTGTGTCATTTGTATTTTTTTTATTTTTCCTCTCCTCCAATGTATGCTGTGACTGGATACTGTGTCTTAGGCTCAAGACTCTCAGAGAACATGAATAGTTTTTCCTTTTTTTTTTGTCTTTCTGTTTTAACTCCATGAAAAGAGGCGAATAAACTGAGTTTCCAACGAATGATGATGAATGAAGGGAAGCTGCAATTCTCTGGAGGAGCTGCTGGTCCTACTGTACGTTTGGCTTGTTTATTCCTTTAAGAAGCAGCTCCTCCTGCGGTTTAACGGTTTGACCGCTGCACCTCTGTCTAACCTGCTGGCAGACGAGAAACAAATAAAAACAATAAAAAAAACGGCAGAGGAAGGTGAATCTGAAGAATGTGATTTTGGGGAGGTAAACCCATTTTAAAGTCGTGCACCTGAAAGCAATATATTGTACATCGTTCATCTTGACAGGAAGTTGAAATAAAATCAGGAATTCCTCTGCTTATTATCCAAGGTTTTGTTCTTTGTGTTTGTTTTTTGTTTTTTTTCTACTCTGCTGTTTCTATCGAGGTCTTTAGAATTTGCTAGGTAATCAAGAAAACTGTTGTTTGATACGAGTCAAATGCAAAACACATTTGTGAACTCTGTGAAAGTTGGAACAATCTAAATGACGATGAATGTCTTACTTGATAGCGGTCAGTTGTGGCCATGCCACTGGCTCTGATCTCCTTGAGTTCTGTCTTGTACTGTAAAAATACCTGTCATAAATGTATTGTTCGTAAGGGTTTTGCCTGACAGTAATTATTAAAAAGACAACAAACACATCTGAATGTTTTGGGGTTTTTTCCCCCCCTTTCTTTTTATTTTTTGTTTTTAGCAGATTTGATGGTCTAAACCCGGGTGATGTTTTTGCTTCCGGCGTAACCGAATCACTCAATTAGGTCATCAGCAGGACTCCTGACTGCTTGCTGAGGAAATGATTCAGCCATCCGATGCAGGAGCACAGGACTAAAGGTTGAGACACCTGATCTGTAAACAAATTCAACCACTCACTGAGAAATCTGATCTTTTCCTCATCAAAACTAAGATCAGAGTCTACAAATACATCAACAAAATGACCTTTTGATGCACTTTGAGTTTGTTCAAAATCAGAAAGACCAGATGATTTTTATTTTGTCCTCATGCAAAAGTTAAAGGTGGGTGAACTTGCTTCTTTTTTTCACTTTTACTGTATTGGTTAATCCTGTGAAAAACATTGCTCGAGCACCAGGAGCAGAAAAGACACGATTTATAAAAACAGGACATGATTTTGGGATTTTAGGATTATTGTCAGTCTGATTGACTTGCTGTCAAAGAAGGATAATCAGAATTATTGTGAAAACTAAAGATTTTGGTCAGTGTTTCATGTATTTCCAGACTTAGAAGTTTTGCATGAAAGATGCACATCATGGGTTTTGTTCAGAGATCCTCTGCATCGTGTCTGGGTGAGTGGCTATTTGAGCTTAATAGATTTGTACAAAAAAAACAAAGCCATTAGTTTCAGCTTAAACATCTTCTCTTTGTACAGTAAAAATGTATCAAGCATATTCTCATATATGAATTCATGTATTTCTTACACAGTTTAATAAAACAGCAACATTTGTTTTTGCAAACTGGATATAAACGTTGACATGCCAGGTAATTTGACACTGTGGGTAGCTGTAGGTCTACACTGTTAGTATTTGTGTACAGAATCAATTATTTCATTCAGTGTTGTGAGTTTTAGCAGGTTCAGCTGTAACCCTCCCCCACCAAAAACAAGCCTAATAGCATTGCAGTAACACCAGAACAGGATGTGAAAGAGAAACACAAGAATGATTGAGTGGAGAAACGACATATCTGCACTTCTGTTTCTGACAACAGAAGTGGCAGAAAACACATTTATTCGTCATTGATGAGATGCTAACTCATGCCAGCTGGATGCATCTGAGTGCACATATGAGAACATGCATGAGAGCACGTAACATTCATGGAAAAAAAAAATCTTGGTTTCAAACATATGCTGCAGCTTCAACATGAAGATTTACAGTCAGCGCAAGTTGATCCTTTGTGTCTCTTAAATAGTTAGAAAATCAGATTTCTTGCAGGAAACTCTCTTTTTTTGGTGATAGCAATGGGATTAATGGTCTGTCATCCACACCTGAAGATTTGGATGGAGTGAGGTGATGTCTTTATTTAACTGGAGAGCGGTAAAGTTCTGCCTCAAATGTACCAAGTCCATTAAGTTTCTCTCCGGCTCTTTCTGATGAAGCTTCTTTGTGTCTCCTTGCTCCCGTCCTTCCTTTAAATCCAGGTTTAGCTGGGCAACAACCACAACTCCACAAAATCCCACTGTTTCCACAGGATGAACAGCAGGAAGGCCAGCAGGACGGTGGCGGCCACGCGCGCTCGGGTCTTCATCAGCGGGGTGATGAAGTTGGCCAAAGTGGAGACGAAGACCAGGAGCACCGCCATGAGAGCCAGGATGACGTTGATGAGCTTCCCCAGGAGAGCCCGGGCGTTGGCGTTCTCCACTCCCTCCAACTGGACCACCTGCTGCTGCTGCTGCTGCAGCTCCAGCTTGGTGATGCGGGTCAAGCACGACTCCACGGCTTCCTGCACAACACAGGCCCAAAAAACAAGGAGGAACGACCAGGTGAACCAGTCTCACTTTGAATGATCATTTTTATTTCAAACATTAACTACTAATTTTCCCTTTCTTCATTTTTGATGGTGGGATTTTTTCAAAGGTTCACACAAAACGGAAAACTTGCGTTTACAAGAGATCAGATTTTTTTTTTCTTGCACAAAAGATTAAAATTTGTGCCTATTGTGAATGTCCAGAAGAATCCATTAACTCTCTCTTTGTTTCCTGTCCCTTCTCATGTAAACTCAGGAGAGGCATTAAGAAAACTGAGGACATCCTGGATGTTACCATCAATCATATACTATTCTACATTCATGACCTTCATAGCAAATATCTGATGTGGTAAATATTATTTCCTTATTATTATATACTGCTATAATTGGAGAGGTTCTACCACTAGTTTGGATTTTTTTTAATCAGTTTTAGACTTTGTTACTCCTCACTGAAATATTTGCCAGTATATCTACTTTTGTTTTAAAACTGGCTCCATTTCCATTATTTGTCTTACTGTTACTATCTTGTCTTTTACAGTCTTAAACCCATCATGGTTTCATTCCTACCCTGAACCTCAACGACTCATTGTTAATCAGTTATTTAAAAAGAGAGACGCTGGTTAGCTGTAGTTGTCATGCCAGGCCGCTAAGTGGCGCTGTGATGTTAGATCGTCATCGAACTCCCACGCGCTTTTGAACGTTAGCTTAGCTTGCATATTAGCTTCCACCTCATAGTGAACAGTAACCATTCTCCGTCTCCCAAGAACGGAGTGCTCATGTAACACATGTATTCAGGATCAGAAATGTGCTAAACCGAACATGTTAAGTAGCACAATGACGTCCACTATTGTGTTTATCTTCCCGCGCATGCGCAGATTAAATCTTGAAGCCGTTCTTTCTGGGCATGCGCGCTTTCTCATATCTCAGAAAGGTTTCATAAAGTGTTGGTTTGAGAGACTCCACGGTTTCTATGTAAATTGAACCTTAACGCCCTTCCTATTAAAGGTCATTTATTCATCAATTTCTAGTCAAATCCATTTAAAGTTGCTGGATCATCAAAAAAAAAAAGTGCAGCACAGATGGATCGCAAAAAGAAAGATTCAGATTTTATCTTCAGAGAGAAAGAAGTGAAGCAGATGCAAAACTTCCTCCTCGCCCAACAAACCATTAAGATAAAACATTCTGAATTAATTTGCTGACGTTAAAAGTATTCACGATTAATCATTCAGATGTCTTAATAACGCAACTTGTAAATAAAACGAAACATGCACTTAAATAAATAAATCATAAGGTGCAAAGTGGATTCATTAGTGAAGTTAGCAAATAAGCACAGAAGTAAGTCAGTAAATAAATATACTTACTAATGTTAGCATATAAATTATTAAGTGAGGATGCTAGTAAAAACTAAATAAGTAAATAGGCTAGGTGGGTAATATGTTAGTTATTAAATATGTATACAAATGAGTTACCTGGTAAGAAAGGGAAGCAATTAAAGAATGTGTGTAAGTAAATAATGTAGGTTGAAAAAAGTTAATAAGTAAGTTACTGAATAAGTAATAAGTGAGGTAAGTAAATAAATGTATAGTTAAGTTGATCAGTGAATAAGTATAGAAGTAAACAATTAAATCAGTCAGTAAGTAGATAACTAAATATATAAGCCAAAGAGTTTGTATAAATGTAAATATGTAAGTCAGTGAAACAATACATTTGTAAGTGAGTAAATAATTATATTGTAAGTAAATACTGTATGGCTTATGTAAGCTATTAAATGTCTACAAAGAAGTAAATACATACACATGTAAATAAGTGAATGAGTATGAAAGTAAATAAATATTTAAGTAGGTAAGGAAAAAAAGAAAATGAGTTTATGAGTAAAAAATGCTTCTGGTAGTAAGTCAATGCTGAAGTCAATCAGTACATCAATAATTATGCAGGCAGGTTAGTAAATAATTACCTATGTAAGTAGAAAAGGTAAATAGTAGAACAGTAAATAAGTAAATGAGCAGATAAGAAAGTCAATAATCAAGCTGATAAGTAACTAATAAATCTCCAGTACTTGGGTCAGTGTTTACCTGGATGTCTCTGGCTCTCTCGTAGGACTGGTAGGCGACCTTTTCCTCCATGCTGGCGAGTTCCTGTTTGAGGTTGGTCATCTCATTCTGGTGCAGCTCTGTTAGATCATTCAGCTGCTCCTCAAGTCTCTCATACCTGAACGTACAACCCAACCCAACCCAACAGAACAGAACAAAACGCTCGATTAGGACATCTACACAGCCAGATGTAATGTGTGTGTTGCATTGCTGGTATCCAAATACCTTTTTGATCTCAGAATGACCTTTGACATTTCCTTTTATTACAATGACAATGAACACTGATGTTTATTTCTATTTTGATCTCCTAATCCCTGCAGTAATAACTCACTGGACAACAGAAGACGTATTAATCCTGAGCTGAAAATAGACCCTTAGCGAGTGTCCTGCTCTCTCTGCACTGCTCTCACACAGAAACATTCATGTTTAAGTCTCAGAACACCACAGAGTTTTTAAAAGATGCTCGTATTCTGCAGAAAGAATGGGGAGGCCGCTCAGACAAATGTGATGTTAGTTTTGATATTTGAAGTTTGGTTTACGATTGAGTAATCGGTTTTCTGATAGCTTCGTGAGGATCTAGGGCAGGCCATTTTAACATAAAATTGGTTTATTTTGACTATCTGTAATTACATTCTAGACATCTAAAAATGCATTTCAACTAGACACAATTACATTTGACCATCCTGAATGATATTTTAAATGATCTGCATTCATATTTTGACTAGTAGGAAGAATAATAATCCAAGATATCTTCAATTACATTTTGACAAGTCAAAATACATCTCAAATGAAGCCACTGGATTCATCATTTGAAGTGCCACACCTCCCTAATTACAATTCAAGACATATTAAATGTGAGAGTAGCCTTTCAAATTACATTTTTAGATATCTCAATTAAAAATTGGGCTGCTTACAAACTTTTCAAATGGCTGTGAAAAAGCTAAAAGTGCGACTTTCAACCCATTCCCAAGCTGAAAATGGTGCAGTTTCAAAATCTTTCTTTTTAAATTTTTTTATTGAAATTTAAACATACATAAATCTGTGATGTTTTGACGAGTCAGAATGTTAATTCAAGATATCTGAAATAGAAAAGCAGTCTAATTAAAGATATGTCTAATTGATTTGGAGATATTTTGAAATTTAAAATTGCAGTTCCAGATATCTGCAATTTAATTTGCACTAGCCAAATCTATATTTATGTATACCCTACCTAAAAATACATTTCCGATATTATGGTTCAAGAAATCTTAAATTGGAAATATGACTAGTCAGAACAAAAAGTGCAATTTTTAAAATTTACTTTAGTCATAATTTAATTGTTGATATATGAAATATGTGTTTCAGATAGTCGGATATCCTGATTAGAAGCTTCAATACAGATTCATTGTAAATCTGATGTCATTTATATTAATCAGAATGATATTAGAGATATCCCAAATAGTTATTTTGTCTAGTTGAAGTATAATTAGAGTATCTTCATTTGCTAATTCGTCAGTTATTTGGAATTGAAGTGTGGTGAAGCTGATTTTGTGTTAAAACGGCCTGCCGTAGAGGACCGTCCTGCAGAACGGCAGTAGGAACATGGAGTTTGTTTCTACCTGTATCTCTCTTCCTGCAGACACTGTGTCATGTAGGAGTAGTCGCTCTGCAGCTGGCCCTTCATGTCCTCGATGGCGTCCTCCATGTGCGTCTGGCTGGCCTTGATCTCCTGCAGCCCCTCCAGAAGGGAGTCCCATGAGCTGTGCATGTGATGGTGGTGGTGGTGGTGTCCGTCCAGTCGGGGGCTCCCCATCGTCGGGACTAGCATCCCCCCTCCGACCACTCCACCCGCTCCTGCCCCACCAGAGTTACTGCCCGCTGCGGAGCCCGAAGTCGCACTAGAGCACTCGTCGTCGCTGCCGTACTTGGGGCTGGACACCAAAGTGGCGCTGCCGCTGAGAGCTCGGGGCGTTGGGGCGTCCTCGGAGTGTCCCCCGACTCCGTCCTCCAGCGTGTCCTTCAGGTGAGCAATATTATCCGCACTGCCAAACTTGTTTCTGATCAGGCTGGCGAACTCTCTCGGCTTTGAGACCACGGCCGTGTGAGTGAGGGCCGAGACGCCACCTTTGACCCCCTCCACTACTCCGCCTCCAAACCCGCTTATCCCAGCGCGAACGTTGGCCCCCACGTCCTTTAACCCCTGCTGCATGTCCCGCAGGACATCCTTGGGCTGCCGGGCCGGTCCGTTCTGCAGAGAGGGGAGAGAAGAGAAATCTTTTCTCTGATATCTTGACTCATTACAACACTCAGGTCGAATGTGAAGTTTTAAAGAGGGCAGCCCTCCCATGCAGCTCCACCTCTCAGCTCCTTCAGACTAGCCAGCAGCAATTAGCAAACACCAGCTGGAACTGTGCATCTACTGAGCTCATTATACCAGTTACTTCTCAACATACTGCTGGTAAAATCTGTTGAGAAACATTTTGATGACGTGCTGAAGGCTGAGATTCAGAAAGAGTGGGAGCTTCTTAAAGTGACAGTGGCCTAATTTCAAGGCTTTAAATTGCTAAGTCAAAATTCATTTAAGTCATTTTTCATATATACAGCAATTTAAGAACAATTTAAGGTAACATAATTACTTTATTGTTCTACAACATTTAACTATGTTCCTGAAAAATACACAATACTGCCCCTTTAAATCTTTCTAAATAATCTAAAAGCTGTTTTCTTTTATTTTTATTATCTATTTATATTACTTGACTCACACACAAGTAGGATGTCTTGATTTTTTCACAGAATGCATATTTGGACATGTGTGTCCTCACAGAGATTGTCTGAGTTAATGCCAGTCAGGAACTAAAGCGAACACCGTCGGACCAGACCCATGTACCTGCTCGATCTCCTTTAGCTTCTTGTGATAGTGCTCTAGCTTCTTGTGCAGATGTGCGATGGTCTGTGCCGACTTCTGGTTCTTCTTCTCGAACACCTGCTTGATCCTGGACGCCTGCTGTTTGTCTGCGTTGTGGGCCAGCTTCAGGTATTCGGCCACGTTGTCGTCGCGCGCCTCCTGCTCCACACGGATCTGCTCTGTGACCTTCAGGATCTTCTGCTGGAGATGCTCCAGTGCGGCACGCGTCCGCTGGGGCTCGCCAGCGCTCGCAGCCTCCGCGCCCCCCGCCGCCCCGGCCACCGCCGCCGCCGATCCGTCCGTGCTGATGTTGCTGTCAGAGCCACCATGGCTGGAGGTGGGGGGTAGACCTAAGGTTGCCACCTCACTCTTGTCCAGCTGTGGGGACAGAAACAGAGGTTGTAGTTTCAGATTTTGTACACTAAAATCTACTGATTTTGCATCAAAGACACCGCAAACACATCATTCCTCTCTATTTATCAACTTGTACATAAAAATCATTAAATTTCTGCTCCTCCAGCCAGAATATGTTGGTTTTGAAGAAGCAACGTCTTGTATTCTGGGAAGCAAGACACATTTATTACCGTAGGTGAGATTTCAGATAACTTGACGTCTGCTGTGCTAATCTTATTAGGCCTATTGATTGTCATCACTGGATTTATGGTTACTTTGTTGCACAAGTTCCATAAATCAGCAGAAACTGGCTCCTCTACAGAGCTGCCAAACCTTCTGAGAATTAAAATAAATGATACCCATAAACATAAAGTGGGCCCATTTGAAATTTAATTAAGAAATGACAGTTAACCAGAATGATGGAGGTCAAGCTGAGGGCTGAAAACCAAAAAAAATCTGTTGAAGCAGCAAGTTCAAAACCAAAGAAGTCAGTTAATAAGAAATACATGTGCAGAAATGTGCTGAAATATGATCAAATGGTCGTGGAAGTGAAGTTTGCAAATGAGCATCCAAACATATCTGTGATATTCTGGAAACAGATTATGGATTTGTAGGTTAAATTAAAAAAAACATTAAAAAGAAAAATGAAACTACATCATCCTATAGATTTTTGCTTTATGTAAATGTAAAAAGTCTTAAAGAAAAAAAATATTTCACTGCAGCTGCAAAATCTCAGGATGAAAATTTTTGAAAGTCACATGTTCAATTTAACTTATAAAGAGGAATAAGTCAATTTTTGGTGTCACAGTCATTGGTAGCTCACAATAAAGTAAATGAGAAAGTTCAACAAATGTAACTTTTTGATTTACTTTACTGTTTTAGGTACATCCGACTTGTAGAAACTTTTAATTAAAAATATTTGTCTTGCTGTTTCATGGGGGTATAATTATGCTGTGATGCAAAAGTCGATTAGTCTTACCAGCTCTTCAAAATTGGAAAGACAAGAACTCATGGGCATGCAGGTCAGGTTGCTGTGTGGATCAGGATGGAGCCATTTTTTTAGATTTGATGTCTTCCTCTCCTCCAGCGAATCAAGTGGCTTCAATTTGATCCGAGTCTATTTTTATTTTATGTTTAAGACTCACAAAACTGTCAAAGGCTGTGCAAACACTTTGAAAAAAAAGCAGATAAATCTTAATGTCAGACAAAAACAAGCTGATATTTTACAAACAGCAGCTTTCAAATGATGACTTCATTCATTCAGGGTACAAAAAGCTATTGAAAGTATAATTGTCTCCCTGGAAAACCATGAATTAGCCGTGACTCAACCCATCATCATGGTCAGGGTCACGTCCCACACTCCAGTGTGATTACTGCCACATCTGTAGAGTTAAGAAAATACTGAAACAGAACCTGTATGACGCCATGAAGTCTAGTGAACGACAAATGGAGCGAACATGGAGTAGTGGCGATTTTGGTCAATAGTGACCAAAATCACTCTTATGTTAAGTGAATTACAGAAAGAGACTGGTATGCTGAGCAAAAAGAAACACCGCCTCACATTTTCCCAAAGATCTTCTGGTCATCATTAAGATTTTTTTGAAAATATTTTGTGGGCTGATAAGACAAAAAATGTCTTTTAAAGAAGATGTGCGTCTGTTTCTAACACAGCATTTCAGGAAAACAGCATCATACCAGCAGTTTAACTAGAAGGTATTTTCTAGTATGCTTGAAATAAGACAAAACTAACAAGTTTTCAGCAAGATATAAGGGATTGTTTTATGTAAATAAAGCCTTTGTATTAATGAAAAAGTCGCAGTTCTGCTTGCAGATTATTTAACTGATAAGACATTTTGTCCATGATAAAAGGAACTATTATTTTTTTCATCAATATTAGGTTATTATTGACTTAAAACAAACTACTATATCTTTCCCAAAAGCTACTTTTAAGTTAGGTTTGTCTTACTGCAATAATAGCAAGATGTTTTCATTAGAAATTAGAACAAAACTATTTGGTAAGATGTGTTTTTGCAGTGTGATGATCTGGACTGTTGTGTTTCTTCGGGACCTGGATGACCTGATCCTGACTGAACAATCCTGAACCAGAATATCTGGTCATGAGTTCCTGGTCTGAAGCTCAAGATCTAAAGCCCACTAGAAAGTTCACGTCTGAACGGTACAAATTGAACAAAAATGTTCAGGCCTAGTCAAAGTCTGTACTACTGAGATTCTTTAGATGGTTTGAAAACCCTCTAATGAGGATTAATTAAAACAATTTAGCAAACCAGAGTAGATTAAAAAAAAAACTGTGGCAAAACCTGTTATTAGGTGTGACAACAAAAGTTAATTGAAAAGGAGATAAATAATTTCTCACAGCAGAAATCGCTTATGAAATGAAAAGTTGTGCCGCAGAAAATCCCGTTTGGATAAAATATCAGTTGCTCTCAAGATAATTTGACACTGTAGCGTCCAGAACATCAATAGTGAGTGAATGAATTACGACACTAATGGGCAGAACTGCACTTTAAAGAGTTTCAAGCACATGTGTGGAGGCATTGATTTTTAAATGAAGTATCAGATTGGGACATTAATGTTAATACAAAATCTTAAATCACTCAGGACCTGATCAGGACTTAAGAAAAATGTCCACAAGTTAACAGCTGCTCAGCTCTGACTGTAGAGTCAGAGGGATAATCAAAAGGTCTGATACTGTAACAAACCACGCAGGACGAGGAGCAGCGATTATCTTTGAAAAGACGCACTGTGAGCAGGATGCAAAAGAAGGCAAATCTGAAAACTGGACTTGATTCATAAAAGGAAAGCTTTTGTATCAATAATTATGGTATCTTGGAGAAAAGGTTTGCATGAAGCAACATGTTTTTCCTACATCCACCTGAAAACCCATTAAAACTAAATGTAAGAGTAAAAATCTGAATGTTTTACCATCACCAACAGACCTCAGATGAGCCGTGTTATATGCCAGATGACCTGAGAACCCCTGAGAGCTGAAAGCTTTTTGCACAAAACCCAAATCGAGATCCTCTAAATTAAACCTGACGGATTCTAACCTGCCAATAAAATATGTAACAATTCACTCCAGCTTGCGTCAGAAGGAGCCCAGATATTGAGACGTAGATTTCTTTAGGTCGCTCTGCATGGCTGAAAATCAGAAAAAAATGTATTTTTATTTATTTTGTTTGCATTAAAAAACGGAATTGTAACTACGTGATTTAACACCAGGATGAAAGCAACATTTTAAGCTGAGATGACTGGTCTCATTAAGAAAGACTCATTTTTAGGCCAGAGTAAAATCCCTGAGCTCCTGAAATCAGTTTATTTCTGACCCCTGCTCTGCAGCTATAATTGATTTGGTGGAGGGATCAGGAAGTAATGCTATTATGCATTAATTAGATGAAACTTAACTGAACTGCTTTCCTCTCAGCACACACTCTGAACCTGAAGCAAAGGTGTGACTATTATTTTTTAAAAATGTGCAACAATGTGCATTTAAAAACATGCAGCTGCATGGCAGATAATACTGTGCAGATTAAAGGTGTTCCCCTCCTTACATATTTATTCTGTTCTTTCATTTTTCTCCCATATAAATGTTTTGAACCAAGTGTAATATCAGAAAAAGTAATTAGAGTTTTTAAAGTGAATAAAATATATATATATCCAAACCAAGCAGGTCCTATGTGAATGAAATAGTTATTAACTTTAATAAATTATGAATTTACTTCAATTAACCAATATTTCGGTTCAGTTTAACTAGCCACACCCAGTTCTGCAGAATCAAGAAACCACCTAAACAGAGCCTGTCTGACAACAGAGGTCTTAAAAAGCAACAAATCATTCATGATCTAAAGAAATGGAAGAACAGATGACAAACAAACTCACTGGTAAAGGTAACAAAACCATTTTGAAGGCTTTAAGACTTTAAGGCAACCAGTGAAAAATGTTTCCACGTATGGAGGAAACAGAAAACATGGCGAATGTCTCAGAAGATGCTGGCCAACCAAAATTACTCCAAGAGCACATCAACGCCACCAAATCACAAAAGAGCTCGGAACGACATCCAAGGTTGCAGATCTCACTTGACTTGTCTTGGTTAAGGTCAGTGTTCATAATTCAAGAAGAACGAAACTGAGTAAAAATGGCCTCCATGCAATTTCAAGGCAAAAACAGAAGCTAAACAAAAATACCACAAAGACCCAGCTTGTATTTCATCAAAACATCCTCATATTTACTAAACCTTCCTGTTCCTCATCCATAAGGTAAATCTATTCAGTCTATTTTTATTCTTTGTGCTCTGAGCGATGTCATCCTTTATTATTTATTTTACATTATATTTAGCATTCCTAATTACACTTTCTGAACAATTTGAAAACAGGTTTGGTTCAGTTTGCTTTTTATATGTTTGACTAAGGTTGTCAATGTTTCGGGTTTTTTTTACTGAGAGCTTCAGTAAACTCAAGAATAACAGTGGCTGTTTCACTCCTAGAGACGCTGACTGAATAAATTAAAGTTGTCTTTAAATGTTGACCAATACAGCTATCGGTGTATTTAAGTATGCTGTAATGGTGCTGAGCTATCAGGTACATTTATAATTTAATACATTTATGTTTGTGTTTAAAAGAAATAAATACTGTGAGTCAGTTCAGCGATGTTTTCCTGTATCAGGTCAATATCGACGATGCTAAACCTCAGATATCTATGTCAGTATCAGAAGTGAAAAAAGTAACTTCCCTAGTTAAGAGTGTAGGTTAATGTCACAAAACAGAACTTTGTAGTCGCGTTTTTGTCTGATATTAAGATGTTTGTGGAAGCAGCAGACCTTTGTAAGGAAGGTAGAAACTGTTTCAGAGCCCTGGATAAGTTCTGGATCATGCAGACATAAACCTGAAAGCTTTTCTTATTTAATGTGTGAGGAAATAATCCAAATAAATAATCAACTAATCATCGATCCATGAGGGGATTCCCAGCTCAGGTTTCTATAAAGCGACAATCTGCAGCTCAGTTATTGTGTCACAACACTAATCAGATTCTGCCAACATCTCAGTGCGCTGTTTTGATATTTCTAATGCCTTTGGTTTATCTATCTTAGCTTCCTGTGCTCTGTGGCTAGAGCGCAGCAAGGCGGGCAGTGTTTGCTTTTCCTTGAATCTAGGTTGCAATCTCACAGCAGCACCAGGGAGGAGAATAACAGATGACTGGACTCCCGGGTGATTAATCATGTCCTGATCTTCACTGAGAGAGTGAGATGCTTCTGCAGCAGCCAAGCTAGTGTAGTAGGAGGCGGTGGCGGTGGAGGGGCTATGGGTGTAAACAGGCGACAGACTGGAATAAAGCATCTAAAATGCATCGATGGGGTGGATGGATGGATGAGGGATGCTGCTGGTGATGATGAGGGTTGGGATGGCAGCCGTCTGAAGCATGGAAGAAGACATGAGGGACACGGCGTGGACACGCGGGGGACGGTGACACACAAGCAGCACAGCAATAAATTAAATCAGAAACGTTACCATACTGCTTTAATCCAATTTTTGCAGTGCCATTGCAAGGCTGTCTTCCAGGCCCATCCTCTTCCTCCCTCCTTCCTCACCCCCCAACCCCCAACTCAAATATAGTATCCTCACCCCCTCTCCCCAGCCGCTTTCAGGCGGACTACCACCTCTCTGGATCCTACAGCTCCATTGTTGCAGCCATCGATATCTGCTGCCTCCCTCTCCCTCGCTCTGATCTATTTTCCTCCCTTTCTCTCCCTCTCCCTCAGAGGTTTTCCTCCGCCTCCCTCTGCCTCGCTTCCCTCTGTACCTCCGCTTCGATCCACATGCAAATGCTGTAGCCGTGCTGCCCTGTAATGGATGTGGGAGCTCGGGGACAGATGGATGGAGATGAATCTGGGCGGGGAGGGGGGATGGGAGAGCTCAGCGCAGGCGTGCAGGTGCTCCTGTGCGGCGGAGGCCAGAGAGGGGAAGGGAGGGAGCGCACTACAGGCGCCTTTAAACCCTCAGTGGAAACACACACACTCACACACACAGCTGGATGTGCTGCCAAAGTACACAGCGGTGACTCCCTCGTCTCCACTAAAGACTGGAGGATTTGGTGTCACAACAGGAGGCTGTGGGAATGACGCGCAGCTTCGTAAAGTTTCACCCGCCCAACTTCTTGACGTTTCTGTGCAGGTCGGTGTGTCAGCAGGGAAAACAAGCTGTCATCACTAACCGGGGAGCATTTCACAGGATCTGAAGCAAAGTAAAACAAAAGCAAAGTCTCCTCAATAACAACAAATGTTTTCACGCCCTTAATCAGTTTGTTATGTTAGAGCAGAGATGTCCGAGCTTTTTTTCGTCAAGTCAAAATACAAAAAACAAAAAAAAACTAATTGAAAAACCTGTTCATCCCTTTCGCCTGTGGTGGCGCTGCACCAAGTGCCACTGAAGGAAACGACGCAAAAACCTCCGAAGAAGACATGAGCGCAACTTCCTTCTTAACAAAATGTAAACAAAAATGGAGTGGCTTTATATTTTAGCAGTTGCAGGATTTCTTTTTTGTCTTTGGTAAAAGACAACAACGAGTCATTTCTCCCGCTACTGCTAGACTCCTCGTTTTCTCTGGTTGTATTTACCCAGAATGCCCTGCGCAGTAGTTCACTTCCTGCTTTTGGAGCGGTCTCTGGTCCACTTGGCGTTCACACAGCATTCGAACCGCATCAGAGTTAATTTAAATTCATTTTTAGGCAGACCAGAGTTTGCTATTACGGTTCGCATCACAGTTCAATTTCTTTTCAGGCGAACTAAAAAGAAATACAAAGAAATGTTGCAATTTTTTAGGTATTGATAGGGAAAAAAATGAACAAAATTTAGCCAATTCTGAGCAATAAAATTAAGATTTAGGTTGCTCTTTCTTTGACAACTGTATTTATCCAAGTTTGACCAATTAATCAAAAGCAAAGTGTTTCAAAGTGAGGTTTTGCTTAAAAGTTGTGCCTACAAGAGAATGCAAAAGCTGTGGTTTGTTAAAAACAAACACCTGGTGTTGTTTTTAATATTTTCTATTGTAAGAAAATTTTAATGTGTCTGTGATAAATTTGACCTAATTAGAAATAGAAAATGATCATCTACATCAACCACCTGTACTGAGGGAGCAAATTGGTGTCATTATTAAACTGAAGCCGGAGCCCAAAAACAGTCATTCCAGGGGCAGCAAATGGCCCCTGAACCGCACTTTGAACACCAACGTATCACAGCCAAAAACATCAATATGTTTCCTGGGATTTTATGTGAAAGACTAATAGAAAGTAGCATAATTGTAAGATGGAAAGAAAATGAATCTTTGAATAAAAATCTGAGATGTGTGGAAGGCTTATCTATTTTACCCTCTTTACTCTGAAACTTCTAAATAAAATCCAGTGCCTCCAAATGTCTTTTGAATTCACCTAAATCAGTGTAATTTAATCCCTGAAGGCCTCAGCGGTTTCTTGGAGAATATTAGAGAAGAAACAGCATCATAAAAGAACACAGCAGAGACATCAGAGATGAAGTGCAGAAGTGTAAAGCAGATTTAGGTTATAAAACAACATCCTCTTAATCCAAAATCTAAAATAGGAAGGCGTAGGGAGCAGCTTGAATCCGTACAAATATAATACAGTGTCATACTATACAATTTATCTTCTCCATTTTAAAGATAATAACCTCTTTGTATTTTTTTATTGACATTTTGTGCATGGCTTCCAAAATGAGTGCAGTGTGGGTCAGATGCAATACGGAGGTCACCAGCAGAGGGAGCATCGAGGCCATTTTTATTAGATAAGTTGCATCTTCAAGGACCTTCAGGGTTTTTCATTTATCTGAAAGGATTAGTTCAGATTTTTTTTAAGTTGGGTTCTGTTAAGCGGTTATGAGCTTTCAACATCTTACCTGCAGCAGATATTTATCTTTGCATTTTCTCTTTTGGTGAAACAGAAATTTGTTGATCAGTAAACTAAAGTCTATCAATTTTTAAACATGTCAAAGTAATTTTTTAAAACAATTTGAACTTCTTTTATATGTCTGTTGACATGGAAGCCAGCAGTTACAATGACGGCAATTCATCAGTTTCCACTTATTATCAACTGAATGTGGCTTAACAAATCAAATGTAAATTATTTTTTAAAGCCCTGCATGTGCACTCATGCTTGCAAATTAAAACCACAGAGTTTGAAAATCCTCACTGCTTGGGACTTGTTCTGAAAATGATTATCAGCTCTACTGACAGCAGATTCTGCATAATTTGTAACACTATTGCTTCCTTTTACAATCAATAGTACCGGTAATTAATTTGTGCATCAGATCCCAAGATTCTCACTGCTTATGTTATTTAAAAGGATAGAAAATGTCAAATCACTTCCATAGTAAGTTCTTGTTAGATATGTTTAAATCACTCCAGCCTTCTACATCAATAACTGTTAAAAAATAATATTAAACGTCCTGTTGAGCTCTGTCTACTGGTGCTCAAAGTTGAGACTGTACCTTGAACTGATTGATAAATAAGTAAATAAATAAATGATTAAAACAGGTATGATAAAAATGTATTTATGAGTTTGATTATTGAGTTTTGCAGTTAGAAAAATACAATAATCTTGTTCTGAACAGATTCTGTGAGTTTTTTAATCTAACCTCAACAAAAACACAACTGATTAAAATTATACTCGTATCCTGAATAATGTTAACAAATGTTTTTTCTTACATATTTTCTTACGGATGTGATTGGATTTTATTTTTATTATACATTTTTATTGTAAATTACACTACTTTTAGCTATACATTGAAGTCTGTTGTATATGATAGGTGATATATATGTTAATTCTTTTAAATTCCTGCTGGGATCTACACATAAGAATTAGCCTCTTCGGCTAAATCTTGCATATTTATATGACATATTTATGTGGATTAATACTGATTGTCCCCTTTATAAAATAAAATTAATTCAGAATCCAACAGATTCAACACTACTTTTTTATTATAAATCAAGGTAAAATGGTAAAACTGTGGGTGTAAACCTGAGAAACCTCCATAATTCAGTAACTTGTGGAACCAGCTTTAGCAGCAGTAACTTAAATTTGTCTTTTTTTTCTCAAACCTTTTTGAGCATCTATTGTTTCAGCTCACTGCTCTTCACAGCTTTGCTTCAGATCAATATGTCTGGGCTGATTGCCTGCCTCACATTTGACATCACCATACTCACGGCTCACAGTTGACTCATGGCTGCAAGGGTCAGAGGTCGTGTGACTGCAGATCATCAGCCCTCCCTGACACTTGTGTTTGCTTTTCAAATGTTGCTGTGAAGGATCCTGGTTCACTGAGATGCAACTACTTTGCTGCACGTTGCTCAGTCTCAACTTGAATTTGGAAACGCTCTTAAATGTTTTCTTGCTGTAAAATTTCTTTCTCGCTGCGGCAGGATGGACTTCAAGTAGTCTAGAGATGGCTTTATGTTTGTTTTTATATGTTTGTTCATCACTTTGGTCAGTTTTAAAAGTGCTTATAAATGAAGACGGCTTGGCTCATAACTCTTGGGGAGCTACAGCTGCTGATGTCTTTGTTTAACACATTTGCAAGCGATCAGAAACTCCTAATGTGCTCAGATCTGCTCATGGTCATTTAATAGGGTGGATTAGGAAGACTTGGCTGCTGTGCTTCTGAAAGCCTCTGGAAGAAGCAAGGATGCACTTAGCTTTTTCTATTCAGACTTAGTTTTTTTTTTTTTTAGTTATTGAATGAAATAAATGTGAAATCTGTTGTGTGCTTTTTACATTTTGAGGAACTTGATTAGGAACTTGTTCAAACCCAGATACTTTATAAAATGTGCTAATGCTTAAAATCCAGCTAAAAAAAGGGTGTACTTTCTTTTTACTATGACTGGAGATTTAACCTTCAAATGTAGATAACACATTCTGCTTTACATGTCACAACCTAGTAGTTATAAATTATGAAAATGTGCTTTTCTTCTGCTCATAGTGTTCTGAACTGTAAAAAGGCCCTTTAGCTATTTTGTATCTTTCAGCCAGTGAAATATGAAGGTCACAAGGTTATTTTGTGGGGTGAATGCGCTGAGGTTTGCCTTAAGCAACAATCTGACTGTTGATGAAGGACTGATGAGCCGCTTACTGCATCAGTCAGAGAGGGTAGATGTGACATGCAGAAACAGATCAATCACCACATTGTTTTTCTAGAGGGAGGCCGCTGTCTTCTTTGCTAAATCTAGGTGGTGACATTTTTGTTCGACAGGCAGCACGGGTCACATTGAACATTTTGACATTTTGTTCCATGCAAAAGAAAACTGATGAATGCTTTTGCTATCTTGGTCTTCCCACCTTTAAATTAAAAATTCCTACAAGAAACTCAATACTGCATGACACTATAGTACCTTTGTGAATAAATACATACCTGAGAGCTCCCGCTAATCTGTAATCCCACACAGTTGAGGATGGCAAATGTAGGTAAATCCAAACCAATGCCATCCACTCACTGGGTTTTGATTTTAAATTTCTGTTTATTTGGATGTTTTGTCATGTTACAAACTTAAACTTCAGTTAATTTCACTGCATTTTTGGTGTATAATTGTAAAGTGGAGGAAGTTGATACATGAAAATCTGAAACCTTTTGACTGTTCTTGGTTAAAAGATAAATAAATAGAGTTCAGTCAGATGGGAAGGAGAGATTCTGTGTCAAGAGTTTGTAAATTCTGCCACAATTTTTTGTTACTAGTGTGGGAAGGGCTGAAACAATTAATTGGATTATTGAATAATCAACTAATTTAGTAATGGATTAATCATTAACTGGAATACAGTGACTCTGAAAAAGACCATCTAATGAAATAACACAGCAGCAGAGCAACACTGGGCAAAAATATATAGATTAAGCATTTAAGATGAAAAACCTTTTTTATCCTTTGCTTCAAATTATCAGGCAAAAAACCCCCTAAAAGATTGCTGTTATTGCATTTAGGCAATAAAATATCTTCTTATATAAAAAGGGACTTGGATGTTTGCTGATTTGTATTTTTATGTTTTTTTAAATAAGCTTAAGTGGTTAAATTAAACCTCTGCAGAATCTGCCAGTTAATCGTCAGAATAATTGATCACTAAAATAATTGTTAGCTGCAGCCATAAAAGTGAATTTATTTAGGAATATTAAAGCAAAGGGGAGGGACTATAATTGCATGCCACACTTCTCAGATTTTTAGGGTTTTTTTAAAGAAAAATCAATGAAAACTATGTGTCGTTTTCTTTCTATTTACACTCTTTGGTCCAGCAGATAAAGTTCTAGTAAAACACCATGAAGTCTGTGATGGTAATGGGTCAAACTGAACCAAAGAACTTTTGGAAGGCGTTGTAAATTAACAACAAAAACAACCTGAGTCAAAGGAAAAACAAAGCCACTCAAATACATTTGAAACATTTATTCAGGTTAGGAAATGTCATAATTAGACAACCATCTTTCAATAAATAAAGGAATAGACATTTTTGGAGCTTTTCTTTAACAGAAGCATATTTATAAGGTTTGTGCACAAGCATCTACTAACAGAAGTGCATTCATTGCGTGTGGCAGTTTTTTGCCTCGGATTTGCAGCGGTGGACATTTCAAAGCTGTCAGTATGTAAAGGATTAGAATTACAGGCCCTTGTCTGCAACCCGTTCAGATTATCCATAGCAGCAGGATTTTCCAGAACACAGATAAATGTCAGGGGGAAAAAAGGAACACGCCTTGTTTGATAAAATGTGCTTTAGCTTGGCAAATAATACATTTGTGTCCAGGAACACTTTCTTCTGATTGTCCTTTATGGAGCTGAAAAATACCGAGAGGAACAGTAAAGGCTCTGGATGTGCAATACTGCAATGTCTTTAATTTAATGCTACTATGCTAAATAAAACTTTATCTCTCAATCTGAGTTAGATTACAACATATATCCTATAAACAAGAGCTAGAGGCTAATAACTCTATTAACTTGTCTGCGTTGATTTTTTAAAAATTACAACTTTTACATACAGTAGATTGGATAGAAAAAAAAACAGGGTGGCACTTCTGTCATTTAGCATCTAAGCAAAGCTTCTGCATGTTCAAGATATCAGAGCTCCTCAAGTATTTTCATACAAAGTACAAGAAGTAGAAAACACAGTAAAAAAACAACAACAGTGCATTTGAACAAAGGAGACAAAGTGCTTCCTCTTGGTCTTCAGCTTCTTCCTGCGAACCTAATAGCCTCAGCAACATCTCAAATCGCTCCATTCAGGTTTTCTTGTGTCCTTAGAGAGGTAGAGTTACCGTGAAGCTGAGGTTTTTGAAAGAGCCGTGGGATGGACGACCGCAGCAAATGTCAGTCAGCACTTTGGCGAGCCCTTGATCCAAATGAGTATAAATCCACTGATTCTAGGGATTACTGTTAATCTTTTCTGCTCAAATGCCCCCATCTTACCACCGGCGAGGGAAAAAAAACAAGCCAGCTCCCTCCTTTACAGTACCCTAATTACCGTATACTGTAGCATTGACGAGCAGCTGAGGTCCCCTCTGGGTTTTTTTTGTTTATATGTTTCATGGTTGTAGTCTGTGTGGTCATATGTCAGTGGAACATATGATTCCTGAGTCAGGTGCTGCCTGTGTGGTTTCTTGGGAGCTTTGGCAGCGTTTCTGTGAATATCACTCCCCGGATTTCCTCGGCATCCACACAACTCGTCTCTTGGCCTGATAGAAATCTGTTGGGATAAAAAGGGCTATATTTATCTCTCACTAAACTAGACCTGGGAAATCAATCAATAGCAATCTACATCAATAGATAATAATACATCTGATATACATGGAATATTCACTGAACTGAGACCAGAACCAAACAGCATTCTGGGAGATGTAGGCAGAGAAAAAACTAGCCACTCAACCGCTCAAGGACAGCTAAGTTAGATTGTTACATCAACTAACTCACATGCTCTTTGGTTACCTCGCAACCACCTGGCGAGCAACTTGTGGTTACCTAGAAACCACCTGCTGAGTAACTTGTGGTTACCTAGCAACCACCTGCTGAGTAACTTGCGCAGCAGCAGTTTATCCTTCATAGTTGCTTAAAAATAAAAAATGACAGTATGGAGTGAAAACTGGATAAAACAGAAAAACATCACAACACCAGTTTGGCAGCAACTTAGACATTTAAAACAAAAAATCTAATTAATAATTATCTTTATCGACTGATATGGAACGTTTATATCGTGATACGTTTTTCAGCCATGTCACCCAGGCCAACATTAACAACTATTAATTCTCTGCACTGATAGATAAGGACCAACCTGTGATGTTCGTCTGTTTCCTCTTCAGCGCAGCTTTGTCTCCTTTCTCCGGCGTTTCGTCCAGGTCCTCCAGTTTCCACTCCTCTGGCGTCTGAGGGATGTTCTCCTTCTCCACCCTTGCTGGTTTGGTCGGAACAGCCCCTCCTGCCAGCCGCAGGCCCTCCGCCAGCACGCAGGACCTGTAGAGCAGTGGCACCCTGCTTTCTGGGATGCCCTCCCACTTGAAGTCGCTGCTCTCCAGAGGCTTGTCCGACTTGAAGTCAAAGCCCCATCGTTTGGACGCTTCGTCCAGGTCTTTGCGCAGCGCCGCCTGGTACTCCACCTGCAGCTGGTTTCGGTCCACAGGGCCGAACAGGTTCCTGCGGGCCCGTCTGTTCCCCCTCAGGGAGCTCAGCATCGGCTTGTGAGGAGCCATTATTCTGCACTGAGAATAAAACACAACAGGACTCTGGTTAATTTTAAAAGCCACTGTCTCAAAGAAAGTTGGAAACTACTTGGATGATTTCTTGAAAAACCTCTTTAAAGATGACCTCATCTTGCATCAGCTATTCTAATGTAAAGTTGAATCCTAACACGAACAAGCAATAAAAAAAAATTCAAGTCACAGAGTCCGAAACACAAAATGAGAGCCCAGACTCACCATCTTCCTGCCTTGTTTAACACCTCCAGTGTGAAGAAGCAGCCTGACTGCAGCGCTGCTTTGAACAAGGCAGGCAGTGACTCACCACGCCTCCTCTCTCCAGCTCGGTACATGCCTGGACATAATCTGGTGGACATGTAGGAACAAATCCACTGCGGTGTTTCAGCCGGCCACAGGGTGGCAGTGTAACGCCTTCCTGAGGACTCCGGCGTTTCCTTATCCTGTGCAAGGATCTGTTGTCGAGATCTGCACAATGACGCACTAGAGCAGCGCTGATATAAATGTCTCCACACTAATCAAGTAAAGAGCAAACAAGTTCCTACCAGTTCACACTATTTTTGCTTTCCAATACACTCAAAAGAAATCTGGCTTTCCAGTTACTGCATAGTGAGGGGTAATTATTATAATGAAAAGGAAATAATTTGACATATCTGATTAGGCAGATAACATCTTGCTATAACAAGTAGGTGAAGGCATGTTAACTTCTGCAGCGTTAAAAAATGAATAGGATTTCATGCATTTTAATAGGTTTTGTGATTTAAAGGTGTATTATGCAAAATTCACTTTTTGCACATTTTCCCATTTGAGTCTCAACTGCTTATAAAAAGTCCTTAAAAAAAACTTATGATTTTTTTGCAATACGTTAATGTTTTTTGGTGTCTGGAAAATGAGTTGCTTCAAAAACCTCCTGATTATTAAGTCACAATCAACAGGCGCTGTGTTGTTACCTAGCAACCGTCACCTAGGAACCCAACTGCAGCTCCACTACTTGTGATACATCTAATGAATCCACCAACCATCAAGGGTACTAATTGGCTGTGATTATAAGTCTGACAGACTTCCTTCACCACCTAGTTACAAAACGGGGTGGGGGTGGGAGGTAGGGGGCAGTGCAAAGGTCAGAGATTACTTCCAATTATGACAAAAACTGAAATAAAAGTGACTCTGAACATTAAATAAAAGTTCCTCTGTTTTGGGAGGAGTACCTCTTCTATATTTGGTGAAGTACATTGCTGAAGGAGAATGAATGAACACCACTGTGTCCCAGCTTGTCTCCACCCTATCCTGGCATCTGACGTCAGACTGGGAGGAGGCGCTCAAACCCAGAGTGGAATGATTCAAGCAGTGGCGGGAAGCAGGAGAGGAACCCTGCCCATTTTCTATCTCCTGCTCCACATGAGTCTGCAGCTCGTGTCCAGCAGTCAAATCTGGGCTGTCACTTTCTGCAGGGCAGGAGGACCCACACAACTCTGGCACGCGTGTAAAAATAACCCAACAACAAGTCCAGGTGACCTCTGAAGCTTGTAGATGGAAAGACTGACTGAGAAAACCAGATTTATGTCAGCTAATCACAGTAGAGAAGATGAGTCTTGAATGAATGGGACAAGTGATTCAAACCTTATATGGTTAAAAAAAAAAGATACATTAGGCTACTTTTAGATACTGAAATCTCCCACAGAGCTCCGTTTTGTGTTTTCTCTAGTCTGATAAAAAGTTAGTTATTTTTACTTACATGTTGATTCAATGAAGTCCAGTTCTTCTTCAGTGGTATCAAGTGACTCTGTCTGTCTGTCTGTCTGTCCACCTCTTTGTTGTCTTCGACTCAGTTCCACAACAATGATGATGAAGTTGGTTTTGTTCTCTAATCCACACCCTCCACAAATCACGCGTAAACGCTACCGTCTCCTGCGAGGTTCTCCCAGTTTTCCCACAGCCACGCACACGGACTAAACTTTTATTAACTGCCGTGGAGTGGAAAGACCCTCCTCCAGAAGGGGGCGGGGTCGGCTGTGCCCGCACACGTGGCCACGGTCCGGTAAAAACACGAGTTACACGTGAATGTTTGGCTCAGAAAGTGTCAGGAAATTCCTCAGGACGTCTGGATCGCGCACCAGCTCCTTCCCAGCTCCTGAGCACAGTATCCTGGATACACACACACACACACACACACACACACACACACACACACACACACACACACACACACACACACACACACACACACACTCCTGGTTTATTTCTCTTTCTGTAATATTCTAGCTTTTTTCTTTTTGTTTCATTTAAATGAAAGAATAACTATACAAGAAAGCAAATGTGCTCCAAACTGTTGCGGGTATCTTACCGAGGAGCTTCAGAAACGTCACTGTCCAGTGTCTTGCAGAAGTATTTATACCTCATAATCTTTTTAGATGACATTACAACCACAAACTTCAAATGATTTTTTTTGGGAGCTAGACAAATTAAAAGATACAGGCAAAACTTTAGCTTCCTTTGGCTGCTGAAGAATAAAAACAAATACAAACATGAAGCACTGTTAGTTTTCCGCTGCACAGTGTTCTGCATGTAGTCCAGAATGATACATTTTTTTTAATTTGTAGGTGTGTCACACTGCATAATTTGATATCAATCCAATACTAAAACCTGTATTGCTGATACAAATACTGATATTGAGTTTGGTATATCACCAAACTTCTGACCTTTCTGTTCTTTGCGGTTTTTCCTTTTAATTATTTTTGCTCTAATCTACAACAGAATTGAAATAAAGCTTATAAGTGCCTACAAACTTTAATGACATATTAACATAATTTCATGTATTTTTCTTAAATAAAGTGCAAAAAAAAAAAAAAAGATCACTGGGGAGCAAATTGAAACAAAATCTCTTTTGAGGTAGAGTTGAGACACTGAAATACAAAAAATAAAACTGAATTTCAAGAGTGAATCTGAAGCTAAGGTATTTGTCTTACCTTGATAGTATCAATTCAGTGCTGTTACCAACTTGGCATCAATATTTTTTTGATCAATCTGCCTATATCCACTGGCAAGATCACCATTTACCACATGCTCTCTACACTATTGGTGTCAAAATGCAAACTGGGCTTCTTATGGATTTTTGTTTTTCAACAAAAGCTTTCTTTTTGTCACTTTTCCATGTCAGATTTAAGTACAAGACTAATAGTTATATTTCAAACAGACTGTCCTACCTGAGCTGTGGATCCCGGCAGCTACTTCAAAGTTATAAGCTTTTACCCAAGTAACTGTTAATGGCTCCAATGAACTGCTACTTTTCTGACTTCCTATATCAGCTAGCTGTGCTGCAGTGCTAACTATAACAAAATGTGGTGTGGAGAATTATCCGTTCTCCATGCTAAGTTCTTGATGTATGAGGTTGAAGAAGAGTCAGTGAGTTGAATTCATTAATTCCATTTATTAATAGCAAAATGCAGCTGGTCCATTTTTCACACTATCCTTAAGGGCTAGCACAGGGGTGCCCAAAGTCGGTCCTCGAGGGCCGGCATCCTGCATGTTTTAGTTCTCTCCCTGGTAGTACCAACAACCTTTTCAGCATGTCGGTGTTCTTGTTAGGCCTTC
>CAEFZX010029841.1:0-35109 GCA_903066825.1 Alfaro cultratus
GTGTTCTTGTTAGGCCTTCTAACAAGCCATCATTTGATTCAGGTGCGTTAAACGAGGGAGAGAACTAAAACATGCAGGATGCCGGCCCTTGAGGACCGACTTTGGGCACCCCTGCTCTATAACATGTAGGACAGTGTGCCTTGAGGACCAGGGTTGGGAAACAGTGCCTAGTCAATAGGTGGCAGCAGTGCTGAGAAGAAGTGGCCTACACAGGTACACTAAATTCAAGCAACAGTGTTGCAAATTTAGCAAAAAAAAAAAAAAAACGCTACAAAAGTTGTATACCTTTTTAAGCTGATAAGATTGACAAGTAACCAAAGCTTAAAGTTTTTAAAAAAAGTTTTGAATGTTACTGTGTTGAATCTAGAAATACACATCCCAGTGAATAATTTGTACTTTTTCTCTAAAGAATCACACATTCTCAAGAGAAATGAGAGCAGGGATGGGGTTCAGACTAAGGCCAAGGCCAAATGCTAAGAACTTTGACAGATATTTCAGGACATTGGCTGTCAGCATTGCGATACATTTGTTACTCCGTGTATCAAGTCCTTTACGGGTTAGGTTGCAACAAAACAACAAAAATGCATACCACATTTTTCCATTCTTATGTGCAAAAGAGTTTGAGAACTATGCACTTAAATTAATGAACTACTTTTAGGTCTCACACAAAATCCTATTAAAATTAAAGATTTTTGCTGCAGCACCCTGACAAAATATGGAATGGTCAAGGGGTGTGAATACCTTAACAACACAAACTCTGAAATGATTAAAAAAAAACACCCAAGACATTTGTTAGTCTTCTTACCTTGTTCATTCTGAACAACAGCTGGTAGAAAAACAGGGAAAACAGGTATCCTGTCTCTCTCTCTCTCCCTATATTTCTCTATCCACCCACTGATCGCCCTCCGCCCTTCCCTCTTCATCCCCTCTTCCCCAATGCCCCTTGGCCCAAACGCTATCTGGGTCGGGAGCCGGGGATCTGGGCGGCGGTGTGGGGCCCATGCATGCCCTGAGTCCTCCACATGCTCCCCCCACCGCCTGAGACGCTCGGCGGTGGGGGCAGGGGCAGCCGGGGGGAGTAGTGCACTGCGAATGGACGAGACGAGGACGAGATGGACAGAGACGAAGAGGGGAGGGAGGGGGAAGCAGTGACAGTGGTGCAGACAGAAGTTGAAGCAGTGGAGGAGGTGGTGATGGAAAGCGAGAGAGATAAGTGTATTCGCTGGTGATGGAGGGACGGCTGGGGCAGACGCGAGGGGTGGAGTGGGTCTGACCTAGAAGATGGCGAGACGTCAGGGTGTGTGGAGGCTGAGGAGGAAGAGGAGGAGGAGGAGGAAGGGACACTGTGAAGGGGCGGTGGAGGGGGCAGCAAGAGAGTGGGAGGGGAGGGGCTGTGCAGCACTGACTGCGTGCGGCTGTGCTGGGCCTGGGACGGCGAGAGTTGGACAGATGAAGACACGGAGGTGAGGCGCGTGGGGGCAGGCGGAGCGGTGGTGTGCTGCTGGGTTTGGGTGGAGGCAGAGGAAGAGGAGGAGAGGCTGAGCAGAGAGCTGAGGCCTCCAGAGGTGGACAGCGTCACCCCAAACTGATGGGAGGACGCTGAGGGAACCACATGGTGAAAAATACCTGCAAATCACACAGCAGAAACGGGCGAGAGAGTGGAGAGCGGAAGAAGACAGAGCAGATGACAGCAGCGGAGAGAGCGAGGAGAGGGGGACAAAGAGAGAAGCAAGGGCTGAGCCGGGTTGAGCACAAGCGCCAGGCAAGTCTGAGACAAGCAGGCAAAAAAAGTAAACAGAGTCAGTCCACTGCTAGCTGCAGAAACTCAGAGAAAATGGGTGGGCCAAGAAATTTGAATTTTATCGCGATAATTTGTGGTACAGTGATAACAATAAAAATGATACTACTTTACTTCTTTGTATGTCTGTGACTACATGGAACAGCATTCATAGCACCACAGACATTATTTTTGAAAGCCCTTCCCATTTGAAACAGGATTCTTCAGGACGCCGCTTACTTAAAGATTTATATCACTAAACTGCACAGTAACTGCACTTTGTCACATCTTCCAATTTACTGACATTTTCCGATTCTCTCGTCAAACTAAGTGGAGGAAAATAACATTTTCAATAATTTTGTTTTGTATTTAACATTATTTGAAATTTACTAAGTCAACAATAAATCAAAATTCTATTTATGATAAGAAGTTTTTTGCAATAAATGATAAACGATGCGATAAATGCCCAGCCCTGTAAGAGATGAAATTAATTTACGGAGAAACAAGATTTAGCAAACTGACTCTGATACAAAACTCAAATATATACACCCCAGGAAAATAACAAGGGATTAAACATTTTTTTTTACCAATTGATTGAGTTTTCTATTCACTTTTGTTACAGAATTCCTTCATTTGTTCCTTTCATTGTCCCGGGGTGTTTCTAATTGCATCATTCAAGCAGCCAGTCCATGTAGGAAGCAAAGCAGCACAGAAAATCTGTCATTCAGACAAAAAACAAAAAACAGAGCAACGCTGTGTTCCCACTCACCTTTCTCAAGCATAAAACTAAGACCTCACTCTGACTGTTCCTACATTTGATGATAACCCCCTAGATAATCAGTGATGCTTACCTCCTGCTGCTCCCCCTGCCAGCCCCGCGCTGGAGAAGCTGCCGAGGGCAGAGTGTCCGTTCACGAGCCGGGAGGTCCCGTTCACAGTGACACCCGTCTGGGCCCCGAACAAGGACTGCAGGACTGAGGCTCCTCCGAGTGGGAACTGGGAGCCCAGGTACTGCCCCATCGCTGATCCTGTGGTTGAGGATACCGCCACAGGACTGCCCCCAACCTTCCCATTCAGAATGCCGCCTCCGCTGGTGGCGGCAGCGGCGGCGATGAAGAGGTTCTGACTGGCCATGCTGCTGGTGGTCTTCAGCTCCCAGTCGCGGGGGCCCTTCTGCTTCTGAAGGACCTGCCTCTGGTCCGAAGCGGTCCCTCCTTGGACGCCGTTGCTTGCTACAGCCCACGTTCCCGTCTCCTGACTGAGGAAAGGGTTGGGGGTCATGTAGCTGGAGGAATCCCCGTCACCCGCTTTCCTCCCATTCTGCTGCTTGTAGTCCGAGTCAGAGTCTGTGCTTCGGCTCGAGCCCCCCGTGCTGAACGGGGAGCCCCCCTGCCTGAGGTCTGAGTTGGGTTGCTTGGGGTCTGATATGGGGGAAAACGTTGATTTCCACTTGCTGTTTGAACAAAAGGATGAGGAGGAAGCCTCACTGCCTGTGCTGTTACCACTACTGCTACCAGATTTCCTTCCTGGGTAGAAAGAAGACAGTCGATTTCCTAATAACTAATAAAAGGCTACATGAGCAAAACGTTTCCCAAAACGTGCCGTTTTCTCTTCTTACCTCGTTCCCCGTCACCCAGTCTACCATGGCCATCTCTGCTCTCCAGTGATATAGTGGCTATTTTTCTTTCGATGCTAAAAGAGATGGGACAAACAAAACAAATATGAGCCATGTGGTACAACTCGCATGATGAAATGAGAAGGTATGCAGCTCTGGTGAGAATTTAAACTCAACAATTTGAATTCTTTAGTGTTAATGACAGGCTTTTGACGATTCCATTTTTGGAAAATATGGATTTTTTTTCCCCACCAATGAACTCCTTGGGTTTCTAAAGAGTGATGTCAGAATGCCTAGGGCAGCCATCCTGTTTGACAAGCGTGTTTTACTTCTTAAATCTATTTGGACTTAGAATTCAGGTGAACTCTGATGGAATATGAGAGCCTGGTTATTTTTTTTGTTACGAGAATAAATTAATAATATTACAAGAATAAAGTTGTAACATTAGGAGAATGAACTATGGTATCGGTTTTACAGATAAGGATATACTTTATCTTTTCATACATTAGCATCAAATTATTATTAGTATCAAAACTTTAAAACAATCGAAATAGACAGTTGTTCGCACAAATAAAAGCACTCAAACCGAGCTGCTTAGGTCAGATAATTCTAGAAGCCTTTTTTTTTTTACATTAAAATTACTTTTTTCATGTAATTTTAAGATGTTTTTTGTTCTGGTAATATTGGGTCTGTCACTGATTTCACTGCTGAAGCAAAAGCACGCTGAAGTTTGTTTGAAAGATCTGACAATGAAAAGCACAGTCTGGGCAGATGAAGCCAAAGCTGTTTGGATTTCAGTGAACACATCAAGCTAGGAGAAAGGCTGCTTCTGCTCATCTCCCCTAAATTACCAGTAAAGTGATTCACTCTATGAGAACATACAGTGGCTGTGTTGCAACATATGAGACTGACAGACTTCCTGTAAGTGAAGGAGGATGAATTGCGAACCGACCAGGATATTCTCGATAAGAATCTGAAGATGAAACATGTCCGGACTTCCGAACAACACAATAGTCCCAAAACAAAGCCAAGGAAACTCTACAATGATTTCAGAGAAAGAATCTGCTAGAATGACCCAGTTGGTAATCTGGCTTATGTAAAATTAGAAATATAAGAACTGAAGATTAGAGTGCATTGAAAGGATCCCACTTCCTTTAGGATTTAAAAGCAGTTTTTGTGAGGAAAAAACAAAGAGTCAAAAATCACATCTAAGCAATGAGTGTGATCAGTTTTCAATAAAGGAGATGCCTTGAAAACATCTCCTGTAACAAGAAAAAACATATAAATGTTTTCACTTATTTTCCTCTTTTTTTTTTTTTACTTTTAACCAGGACTGAATCATATTCGATAAAAAAAATTAAAAAAACATTCTAAAAACAATTATTTTCTCAGCAGAAGCAAACAACAAAAAAACCCTGGAGAAATTATGGGAAAAAGAAAAAATCCAGGAAACCATCTTGCAAAAGATACAGTTCAGGCAACATTTGTGGTCGTTTCTGAAGCGCTACTTTACCGGGAACTGGAGCTGTCGGGAGGATATCCTGAGTCCTCGTCATCCGAACTGGGAGCGGTCGAGTATCGACCAGTACCATTAAGCTCCAGGGGGCGCTCTCTCTTCAAGACTGGGGGCTGGTCCAGGTCGGGACCGTGGGGGCTGCGGCTTGATTGTTCTGGAGAAGAAATGGCGGAGATTTCCAGAGGCTGGTTGATGTTGTTCACCTGTTCAGGTAACCAAGAAAATGTTCAGTGAAAAAAGCTCCTTCAGCTCAGACAGACAATTTCATTTAAGCACCTATTAAAGTAAAGTTCAATCTGGTAACCACAGTATGAGGATTACAACTTCATGTTTCCAGGTGCGTTAGTGACTCACCATGGAGTTGATGTTGAGTGGGGATCCTGTTGAGTGGCTGTTGGAGCTGACCCCGGGGAAGGAGCGTCTCTTCGGGGATCCGCTGGCCGCCGCCCCGGAGGAGCCGCGTTTCCTCCTCCCGCGCCTACGCCCCTCCTGAGAGCCAAAGCTGTGGGAGGATGACGTGTGTGTTGGCGTGTGTGCGTGCTGCGTGCTCGGAGACTGGTGGTGGTGGTTCCCATGGTTACTGTGGTATCCCTGCTTGGTCGAGCCAGCATGATGATGAAGGCGTGATCCTCCAGCCACACAGTTCCCGTTGCCTGATGAACAGAAAGATGGAGATGAAGAAGACGAGAAAATCTTCCTCTGCGGGTTGCTGTCTTGCAGATCTGTGTCGGATTCCTCACCTTGGCGCTCCGCTCCATCTTCAGGAAGAATCCTGGGGGGTCCATCGGCATAGTGGAGCACCCCTCCGGTGCTCAGCGACGGGCTCTGGATGGGACCACCTCGACCCATTGGTCCTGTCAAAGGACTGTTGCTGTGTGGAAGAGGTGATAAAGAAGCACCATTGTGGTCCTCAGGGTGGGGACCTCCATTCATTAGCCCTGAGCTACATGAGTATCCTGCAGAGACAGAACAGTCTAAGGTCAGACCCAAACAAAGAACATAACTAAAAGACATTCCGAATTTAAATAAGATATGCCACATCAGATTCAAGTTGATAAATACACACATAATTCAGTAAAAATCTGTCGAAGAACAGATTTGAGAACTTTACAACCTCAGCACTCTTGACCCACTGTTCAAAAACCTAAAAATCTAAGATTTTTCCAATCTAACTAACAGGTAGCACTGACAGCACTCTTCTTTGTATATGTTACTACAGAGTGAAGAAGACTTAATGTTACAAGTTTTTACATCAGCGAATTATCTAAAAATTTAATCAGAGTAAGGACAAATACAAGTTTTAGTAAGTTAAATGTCAGGAGGGCTATAAAGAAATATTTTGAAAGCTTGTTGTTATCAATAGTTTAGGAACAAAAATTCTGATTGATCATTGAATCATCCTTACCATTGGTCTGACCTGATTGAGACACAGGGCTGGGAGTATTTCTCTGAAATGATTAAAGGCAGAAACAAATATTTAAACTAACTATAAACAGTAGCAATTTAACATGGACGTTTTTGTTCATGACAAATGTACCAACTATTTGAAAGTGAACAATTATTCATACTAAAAGTTGGGCAGAGATGTCTAGGTATTGTAATGTAGGAATTGAGAAAACATACAAGTCTCTCAGCCCGACTGGGCAGCACCACACTGGCCAGCGGAATGCTGACTGGAAGTTTACTGGGATGGACAGTACTCAAAGGGATGCTGATGGGAAGGCTAGTGATGCTGTCACCCTGAACTGACGGACTCCTCTCCTTACTGACCTGGAAAACAACAAACAAGATCATTTTAGTTTCATTTACTAAAGCCAAATGCATTTACTTCAAAAGTAATTTTTTTTTTGTAGGTAGAATAATTGAAATTTCTCTTCACCACTCAAGTAAAAACTAGTTTTAAAAACTGGAGAAATATTACTATCAATATGTTTTCACTGTTGTGCTCAACTGAAGTTAAAGCATTTTTTTGTCAGAAGATGGCAGCATTTACAAGACAAATATTTCCTGATCAGACAATCAGTTTACGTCGTCTATTCAGCCATTTGATTTAGGTGTTTCAGAAGAATGAAAGGATCTGAAAGTTGCAGGGTAGTGGTGGATAAAATGATTCTTAAAATATCTATTCTTAGTCTAGAAAACACAGCATTGATTTAATAAATTACTAAGTGTTGCCTACTTTATTATAGTAGAATATTACTCCATTTCAAGATATTCTATAATTCTGATGCATAACACAAAAAAGAGTGAAATAGTTAAAAACTGAAAAGCCACAAATAAAAATCAGTTAAATAAACAGAGAAACTAAATTTTTACCCTGTCAGAGATTTTCACATTACACTGAGAATCAGATGAATTGGGAGAAGGACAGTTTTGTTTGGCTCCATGAGGGGAGTTAACACCACCCAGTTCCCTAAAAAAATAAGAGAGATAAATTCAGAAGGTGGCCGACATCTTTCTTACTCCGTGTAAGCTTTTAGGAGAAGCCCACCTGTGCGTCATTAGGCCCGATCCTCTTAAGTGAGCAGAGGCAGTGGGGTCTTGGTTCAGGTGCCTCCGTAAGGCAATCTTGGCAGGTGAGAAGCGAGTGTAATCAGGCTGGGAGGAGCTCTGCTGCCTCTGTCGCGCCTCGGAGGCGGCGGCCACCGTGTCGTGGTCTGGAGAGATGGGAAGGTAGCGAGAAAGCTCTGCTTTTGCGTTAGCCCGGTCGAAACACGGCGAGCCTGTCCCGTTGACTGAAAGCTCCGGGCTGATGCCGTTCAGTGCTGGGGCCGACGACAGGCCAAATCTAGAAGAGTCCATGTCGGTGGAGCCTCGTGACTCCAGACTCTTCCTGTAGGGGGAGCTATCACGAGGGCTGTAGGATTTGAGCTGTAGTAGCTCCTGTTGCCTTTGACTCTTTTCCAGCTCAACGATGCTAATCTGGAAACAAACAGCAGGGGCACCAGTAGGAAGGACAACATGCATTCATCAACAGCCATACACTCAGAAATTACAGTTTAGGTAAAAAAAGAAAAGTCAAGTAGTGACTCGTTTTCACAGAAATGAGAAAATTAAAAACACAATCTGAAGAATATTAAATAAATATTATCCTGCAATCACAATTTCATTGAATACAAATAGAGGATGAGTAAAAATTGCTATTTAAAGTGTTCATTAATTGTTTAATTACCTGCTCCTCTGAAATTTATTGCAAATTTAAATGTGTTTAGAAAATCTATTAAGGGGTTAGCAACAAATGTATATTCATGTCAGGTTTAAATGTGTAGTCTATTTAATATCTTATCAGTGCACAGAGCAGTGGTTGCTTTAGAACTCTATGTGCTTTTCTCAATCAAATAAAAATTAATGCATAAATGAATAAATGAGATTTTCTGTCCAAACAGGCAAATTAGGTTGAAATATAAAAGATGAAAACAATAACACTGTTTACTGAGGTCTACATATGGCTGAAAAGCTGTCATTATAAAAGCTGTCAGTCTAACCAAGTCTGACTTTCAACATCTTTGTTTAGGTTGTGTTCAAACATAACACACAGCTTAAAAAGTTATTTTTCTGGACTAAAAACATAGAATGACAGGAGGGTTTGGGAAGGACGGTGAAACAGGGAGTCATTCTATCGGCTGAAAATGAAGTCCAAATATTGAGGTGTGGCGTTTACCTGCAACTCCAAGCAGTGCTTCTGTTTCTCAGAAATCTGTCTGCGCAGTGCCTGCTTCTCCTTCAACAAGCTCTCCAAACACAGAGATCCCCAATCTAGCTTCAGCTCCTCACATCGAGACTTGAGCTGAAAGTAACAAGCACAACAGTTTTCCTCGATATATTAGGAGCCAGCACCTGTAACTTAATGGAGATTAAAACAAGGTTAACAGGCTTTGAGGTCTCACCAGAAGCAGACTGTGGTCCCTCAGGAAAACCATTTCTCTTTCAAGCTGCTTGGTTTGCTCTTTTAGCTGACGGTTGTGGGCTGATATCTCCTTCTGAGCCTGGATGAGGTCCTCCACAGTCAGAGCTTTAACTCCAAGCTGTTCACAAACAGATTAAGAAAAGAAATATATAATTCATACTGCATTAGTTTCAAGCACAAGTCTTCCTCCTGAAACAGCTGGAATATTCTAGGTATTCTAGGAATCAGAATGTTTCAGTCCATTAGTCCAAACACCCTTAAATGTGAATTCTCCATCGTCTTTCTCACTATAACTTAGGGCTGCAATTAAGGATTATTCAGCAAATGGCTTTTTATCTTTTGAATCGGTATACTCCACTTAACCATTAATGGGCTACTAAATCAGCTGAACATAATTTCAATAATTGATTAATTATGATTAATCGTTTCAGCCAACTATGAATGAAAGTAATTTGTTTAATAATGAAGCTTGACAAAATAATAATCAAACCAAAGGGTTTAAAGGAATTTTGTTTTTTAGGCGAGTTAAAGGCATTGCTGAAGACATGTCATAGATAAAACTATTTAATACATCTTTGTTGGAAACATTACCAATTAGAAAGTACAGGAAAGGAAGTAAAAATTGATTATTACTGTGGACATCAAAATATTATGAGTTCAAATATCCCCATACCTCATCTAGTTTGGTTTGGAAGAGTCCTTTAATCTTGTCCTTGTGAGACTGACACACCAAATGGAGTTGCTCTGCCTGACCTGACAAATCCCTGTGTTTTTCCTGGGAAAAGAGTGGAAGATGGAAACAAGCTTGAGGTCAAGTGGAATATCAACCTTTACACCAATGTTAATGAGTCGAGGGAGATCCTTGTTGCCAGTGATGAAAACATGCAGAATGGCTCCAAGCATGACCAGTTACCTTCTCCTGCTCCAAAAGCTGCTGCAGATTGGAGCGATACTGAGGAGTCTTCATGTGAGCCATAAATTGGAGGTACTGGACTTTGATGTTATCTGGAAAACAGAGAGTTCAGAAAAAAATAATACATTTTTTGCAATTCGGTTCAGGAAATTCACTCTCGTTGGACAGTTATTTGCTATTCTTTCGAAGGATCATTTTATAGAAAGCTATATTAAGAGAAACCATCTAAAAACAAATAGCATGGGAATAAAAGTGACCAGTATAAAAAAAGGTCAGAATAAACTTTTTCAAATCATAATGTGTGTGTCATTATTAACTTACCAAGTAGTTGTTGCAGACCTGGAGGAGTTGGGCTCATCAGCAGCTGACTGGGATTATAGTGCTGGACCTTGGGAGGTAGCTGGTAGAAGGGAGCCTGAGGTGGCCGGTATGCATCTATACACAAAAACATTTGCAATTGAGCCTAATGTTATTTTATTGTTATTACAACTTTCATTAGTTAGTTGTTTTTTTTGTTTTGCTTTGTTTTTTTGCTAAGGCAATATGCATCGTGTGTTAAAGATGTGTGAGCCCACTGACCCTGAGGTGGTGCTGCAGAAAGGGTCTTAGCATGCAGCAGATCTAATGCGCTCTGATTCTTCTTATTCTTCTCAGCAGCAGGGGTGGCTTTCTTGGGTCGACCACGTTTCTTGTTGTTAAGCTTGCGACCTTTGGCCAGCAGCCGAGTTCTTCGGGGTTTGGGAGGGGGCTTGACCACGGTCACCAAGCTAGGACGCTCCTCCTCACCACCGGAGTCCTGCTGCTGCTGGACGCAGACCAAGATTTATGTGAGTTCTGCGATACACATTCATGATTTACACATAAAGTGTTTAGAGACACTCCACAAATTTGTAGATTAAACCATTAATGCAAATGTTTGACCATTTTTTCCAGGATCTCTCTCATGCGTGAGGTCAAACACTGATGTTAGACAAGAAGGCTTGGCTTGTGGCCTCTGATCTGATTCATTCCAAAGGGGTCTAACATTTTCCTGGCAACTACCAAACCCAGACTTGTCCAGTAGATTGACAGAGAGATGTATGACAGGCATAATAAAAATGGGTCCTGGTCTTACCTTGTTTTGCTCCTTAGGTTTTGTGGGGGTGGTGTTATTGCTCTTGCTGTCCTTTGTGTCCTTTTGTTGACGTCGTCTAGCTGCCTCTTGCTCCTCCTAACAGAAAGTAAAAACAATGTATCATTTAATAAAAATAAATACTGCAAATACAGAAACAACTCAAATATTCTGGTGCAACTCACCCTGAGTTTAGGATTCTTTAGACTGGCAAAATAGTTTTCAAGCTGAAACACAAGGCAGATATAGATATTAGATAAATATGTTGTTACTACTTATACAGGTATTAATTTCATGCAATATTGGTATTTCTATTAATTCAATTTAATTTATTTATACAGTGCCAATTCATAACACATAGTCTCCAGGCACTCTACAAAAACAGTCCTTTTAGTTCAATCCTCCATACATTTTAATTGATCCAACTCAAATAGTTCAGTTCATTATTTGAATTAATTTTGAAAAGTTTTCTGTCTAAGGAAACCAAGCAGATTGCATCGAGTCATTGACTTGCAGCATTCACGCCTCTTGGACGAGCGCATAGCAACAGTAGGCAAGCACTTGTTTTGTGTCGTTGACTTTGCAGCAATCCCTCATACTGAGCATGCATTTAGCGACAGTGGAGAGGAAAAACTCCCCTTTAACAGGGAGAAACCTCTTGCAGAACCTGGCTCAGTACAAGCGGCCATCTGTCATGGCCGACTGGGGGTTTGAGAGGACAGAGCAGATACAACACAAAAAACAGAAGCACTGATCCAGGAGTACAGTCTATGTTGATGAAAAGTAAACAGTTAATTGGAGAAGAGCGTTTATTTGTTGGGAGCATTATCTCAGCTGATGCTCTCCACCAGGAAGGTACCACAGCCAAACAGAAGGCCAGAGCAGATGCAGCTTCTATTGAGAGAAAAAAAAACTGAGAGAAAAAAAATCCAAGTTAAACAGTTGAAATAACAGCAAATAATGCAAGCAAGTGAAAGAGTAGAAGAAGAAGAAAGTAGCAAAGTGAGGAAAAATTGTTAGTTTGTCCTTCAGCAGTCTAAGCCTATAGCAGCATAGCTACAGAAATAGCTCAGAATAACCTAATGAGGCATGAAAGACGCAGGGAGAACCGTCTTTACAGAATGTATTTCTCTTTGCCGAATGGGAGTCGGGGGACAATGTGGTCTATCAGTGTTTCTATTAGCCTTTAAAAAAAAATAACAATTGTCTCAATTTGAAGCCAAGTCACTGTCACAATGAGATTTATGAGCCAATAAAAACAAAATGCCACTAACAATAGCTTTTTCCACCCTCTACACTAGGCTTTAACAAGTTGCTGAAATGGTAAACAGACGGCTTTCTGATCAGCAATAATCTGTGAAAACCATTGGGTCTTTAACTGCTTTGATTCTCAGGACTGGTGACTGAATAAAACACAAGATGGCTCTATGTTGGGCTCAGTCCATTTATTGGCTCTAATGTATTACGCATTACTCCAATATTCAGTGTTCAATATCTATTTTTCTGTCCTGCAATTAAAAGGGAAGAGATAGAATTAGGTGCTTACTATAGTGCGGTCTATGGTATGAAGGTAGTAGGAAACCGGCTTTCCAGTCCACGACACCGATCCCCTCAATGGAGAGAGTTCCACCACGCGCATTATTGTGCCAATATCTGCAACACAGAAACAACACATGTAACCAAAATAAGAAATAGAACAATAAATTAAGTGTTAAATGCTGAAATCTTACCGCTCAAGTTTCGACTGTTGATTCGAAAATTTAAAGGTGCAAAGGGTTTGGAGGACACAATTTTGCCTCCTGGAAAGAAAGGAGAAAAAAATGCAACTATAATAAATATGTGCATTTAATTAAATAAGTAACCTGTATACAGCGTCGGAAACACAAAATAGAAATTAGTGATCAGGAAACACAGTTCAGAGAGCATTTCAACATCACTGAAACACAGAAGGGTTTAGTAAAGTAAAAAATGGTTGAAAAAATTATCCAACACCATCCGTTGTTTTAATTTACATAGCCAACATTTACTAAACATACGTCTTTATTCCTTTGCCTTTTTGAACTATATGGAACACAAATAATGTTGCATATTGCGACATTATTTGTCGCAATATGCTGGACAGAAACATTCCACTGCTTGACACTGAACTCTTCAGAAAATAATAATCGTAAAAACAAAAGGTTAACATTTAGCTTGAAAATGTAAATTCAGCTGCCAATTTCGAATTCTCGTTATTTATCACTAGATATTTGTAGATGGAACCACAGATGGATATAAAGATTGGTCAATAGAGTTGATTCGCAGAAATAAACAAAAATGTTTATAAATAAAGTTACCAGATTTTTGCTTCAAGGTTATTTAGCACATGTTCAGCTTTACAAAAACAGAACTTAGTTTTAAGGGTAGAGCAAATTTCTTTAGTAAAAAACACTTGGACTTAAGTGAATGAATTGTTTTGGTACTCTAAACAGATTCAACTGAGTCGCAGAGTTGCAAAGGCAGTGGAACATTCAAACTATTTTGTACATTTAAGTAAAATATAAGTACAAAATCAAATATACGGTTGTTATATTGTTTGCTGAGGGGAATGTTATCACTCTTTTCTCTAGAGAGCTGCTCTCCCAGTATACAGCTGTGCTTGGACATAAAAACATCTATGAGTATAATTTGTACATGAAAATAATATCATATAGATATGTAATATCTATTTAATTTAAATATAATACATCCATGCATTTCTGTGGCCATAGAATATTAATTTCTCACCTTTATGTATAGTTATGGAGTCAATAAACTGTCTATTGATACATAAATCTGTTGAATAACTTCTGCCCAATTGAAGGAAGTCAGCCCAGATGTTTTTTTAAATCAACAGCTCCCACTGGAGCACGGACTTCAAAACCGCTTGTTGTAAAATAAATGAACTTACCCTTCTTCAAATCGTTCTAATCTGCTGTCAAAATCCTTTTTTACCACAAGAATCAAAATGTTGGAGATCTGATCCACCAGAATCGCTCACTTTGTCTTTTCTCTTGTTCGCCAGCATTTTTAGCAAAAGCCTCTGATGTTTATTGAACACAAACTAAAAAACAGGCCTTTTGGTTGTGACTACATCTTATTCTTTGAAAACTGACAGGTCTGATACTTTCATGACTCGATCGCAAATGTAGAGGCTGTCGATGTAGCGGAGTCAGGCTGTCTTCATCTGCCTGTACCATCCCACTCTGAGCTAAGTAATATCTTCTAGGCTGTCAGTTGGTACTTTAAGTACAATAGCACAGATTTTTACGAAATAAATGTTGAAAAAAGTTGATTTTGGAAGCCCTGGCTCATCATTGTCCGCAAAGGGTTCATTGAGAACTTACCTTCCTTCATGTTTGCAAAGCGCTCCTTCAGCTGGTGATCTACTTCTGGACCAAAGGCAAAGTTATTCACAAAAATAATACTGGAAAACAGACAGAGAAATACATATTTTAGAATTTTGGTCCAAACAAAGAAAAGTTACATCAATCATTCATAAAAGACATTTAAGAAAATAATAATGGAGCATCATTTTGCACACAGATGAGAATGACTAAAAAAAACTGTGTTAATTTCCCCAGATTAATAGACACTGTTAAATCCAGCTATTTGTCACAGTGGCAAAGAGATCTAAATAATCACAAAAAAAGAGAAGAAGAAAAAACAACAAGCTTACATGTTATTACACAAATCTACAACTGTTTCAAATATAAATCATAATCACTCCAGCTTGTCCACATGTATGTAAACAAAAATTAACGAGATTTAATTACCGTACATAAATTACAAATAAATATAACGACCAGAATCTGAACACTAACCCTAACTTTTCCACACACAAAAAGGAATGAGTTAGACTTCCTTGTAAAGTCAAAAGGAGTCTCCTCTGCTGAATTATTAATATTTTTATTGAACATAAAAAGTGTCTGTGAGCAACCCTGTATGGAGCTTTAGCTTGTGGTGGCTATCTACAAGGTAGCTATTCACTATTTTAATTTATTAACAGTTTAAACAACAAAAGTCTTTATAAAAGCTTCACAACACCAATCAGCTAATGTCTCATCTGTGAGCAACCCTGTATGGAGCTTTACCTTGTGGTGGCTATCCTTTCTTTCCATTCTTCAGATAGAAAATCACCTCTCTCCAGCTGAAAAGACACAATATAAAAAAACCTGAATACATATTGGAAATAAAAAAAACAAAATCTAAATCTGTGAAGTAAAATAAATAGCATAGAACTTACTGTGTACTCCCCATGCTTCTTCCCATACCATCTCATCCATTTTTTAAACTCTTTATCCATGGTCTGAGAAAAGAAACAATCCCCAAATCATTAAAAATAATAGATTACAGACAGAAAACAAGATTCTTTTATTAATATTCTGCAAACTAAATTCAGTCAAATTGCTATTAAAAAGATGCAGGTCATTGAACAACTTTTACAACAATTAAGAGGTGGCTCTCTCCAGAAACACTGTTTTGGCCACAGTCAAAAGAAAAACCTTCCACAAAAGAGATAAACCAAACATAAGACATAACATAAGACATAAGAAACTTTATTGTCATTCACATCACATGTGGTACATGGGGTGGAACAAAATTGGGTACCCAAGGTCCCCGGTTAAACCCCACAACAGCAAATGAATATGATAAAATAAAGTGCAGTAAGATAAAAAGTAATACTATAGTATTACTGTATACATAACCCTATCTAGTGGATAGGATAAAGTAGCTATGGGAGTGAAGTGGCTCTTATGAAGTGGCTGAGTCAAGTGTCCAGCTAAGGGATATTCTTATCGGGAGTTTATGAGTCATTGCTAAAGAAACTGCCAAGTGCTGACTCAGAGGCCCATCATTGTGTCACTGTAATAGTCTCATCCAGTCTTTTAATAGCACAAATCACTATTTTTCAGAGACTAGCTGTAAACAGTCACCCTATTATCACTACTTTAATTTATTAACAGTTTAAACAACAAAAGTGTTTATAAAAGCTTCACAACACCAATCAGCTGATGTCTCATCTGCACCAGAAAACAGGAGTTATGCAAACAGTTTATAGTAAGACTTATTAACACCACTTGTTGATGAGGAAAATAAATAGTTTAAGAACCTATTTGGAAATTACCTTTAGACTGAGGGAATAGTTTCGAGTGCGAGCGCAGCAGTATGCGGTGAATTGACCAACTTGAAATCCATGATGGGTAACATCGAAATAAATAGATAGGAGATGGTGATATTGTGTTATTCTGACACTAATCCAAATTGTTTTTCTTGTTAAAGCACAATGTATTTTCTTTTCTCTTAAATTAGACATAACAGATTTTTAAACATGACTCTCACAGAATTTTTATTAGCTGCTTGTCTTCATAAACCTTTCACTGGCTCTTGACAAAACCGGTTCAGAGTAGAGAATATTGAAACAATTTGTTGATCTGTGTTGGAGCCAGAGTTTGAGGTGGACTGTTGTTCTGAGTACCGCAAATCCTCTTCAGATGAAAGCAAATTTAGACTTTTTTTATTTGGAAATCACAGTCTCTGAGTCTGGAGGAAGAGTGGAGGTGCAGAATACAAGTTGCTTGAGGTCCAATGTGAATTTTCCGGTCAGTGATGATAAGGGGAGCCATTTTAACCTGGTGTTGGTCCACTAAGTTTTTTTAAGCCCTAAATTAGAGCAACGGTCTACCAGGAAGTTTCAGAACATTTCATGTTTCCACACCACACAGCAGCACAGAGGCAGGAATTCATCCAAAAGGAGCCTGGATGTTCTGTAGTAAAAATCTAGTTCTTATTGGTTTGCTGCAATATTCAAATTATCTGAGTGAATTTTGAGTATTCATTAGCTGCAAGACATAACCTTGACAATGAAATTAACTAAACCTTTGAAATGTACTTCTTTATATGTAATGAATCTCGATAACAGGAGTTTCACTTTTTGAATTTAATTTCTTAAATTTACTTATTCAAAACAGTAATCTTCTTTTTTTTCCCCCTCCTATTTGAAAAGTTATATGAACAGAGTGCTAATTACACAGTTACCTCTGCATAGCTAGCTGGAATGTCTGCTTTCTCTACTCCATAGTAGTGTTTACAGTTTGTTGCTGCTGCAACCTGCAGCACCACCTGCCCCACTCCTGTAAACAAGACGAATCAATGCTTAATCAAATGTTCTAAAGGTTTAAAATCAGTGTACTCGTTAGGAATGAAGCATTATGTAAAGCGCTAAACCAACCACTGCCAAGGTCAACAAATGTGTCTTCTTCCATCATTTCCATCTCATCGATGATCTGAGCCACCAGGTCGAAGGAGGTCTCTCCATACACCTCAGGGGAGAAGGGTTCATAGTTGTTCAGCTTCTCGGGATCGGTCACTGAGTGGTTGTACACCTGCTGTAGGATATGTCTCAGCAGCCCATTGGAAGGACGCTTGTTTAGCTTCATGGGCTGGGTAGTCCCCTTCCACTGCAACCAAATTTTTTATCAATTAACATGCCACAGATCAGATTGAAGAACATTTCACTGCATAAAAATATGACACGTGTTGAAACTATATGAACAAAACTAAAGACAAAGTGACAAAAAACACTAAAGAGTCATTGCTTTGATATTTTGTTTGAAGTCTTGAAACTCGAATATTAACAGGGGGAGGGGAAATTTATGAGATAACACTCAGGTACAGCTGAGATTGAAAGAAGTGATAACACACAGACACGATATTCCCCACCTGCTTGTGACTAATACTTTCACTCCACCTACAGAGTAGTGAGAAAGTTCCCACATGTAGACTCACCAGCTGGTGGATGCTGTCAATGGCCCTGTTGTACTTGTCACAAAGTCTCTGCATGCTCTCAAAGCTGCAAGAAAGACAACATGGGTAGCATGGTCATCATAAGATGGTGGGATTACAAAGTTTATCTCAGCTTCTCTTCTCTGTAGTTAGCGTGACTGTTTGGTATTTAATGCTTATATCAAGGGTTTAGCTTATTTTACATCAATGTAAATTTTGAAAGTGATGTAACCCAAGACTTACCTCTTGGTGTCATAATCGATGAGAACATAATTTTCCATTGCAAGTTTGAGGTCAGGGATTTCCTCACACACCCACCTAGAAAAAAAAACACGCACACACACCCACACACAAGATTACCACTAAATTGATTGTGACACTTGAGTTGATCAGGAGAACGTGGGAGTGTTCAGTGAGTGGGTGGGGGGACTGCTGGTGATGTCACTTACCGAATGGTCTCGATGATTTCGTGAGCAGCATCGTGGTGTTTATCCTGAAAAAGAGAAGCGACGAGGCATAATGAAACCCCAAACATGACACATTGCTCTATTTGAGATATCAAATTTAATTGGGTCACAAATTACCAACGTCGAAATGAGCAGAAAATAGTTAAAAGCTCAAGAAAACAACAGTCCAAACAAAAATAAGGGTATTAATTATACTAAACATGGGATGTTGATTATAGTATTTTGCAACTAGAGTTAAATACCCACAACATCTATTATGTCTGATTCATCCTCTCATTAAGAGAAACTCAAAGCTGAAAACACAGCCACCTCAGACATAACTAAAAACTTACTGAGGACAGATTTGATTTCTCAGGAACGTTTTGTTTTACCAAAATCGAGGTTCTGAGTTATAAACGCTGCGTGACCACACAAAACAAAACTTAAAGCTGCATAAACAATGTCTCAGAAAACCAAAGCTGAGCATTTTCCAGACTCAATGTCAGCGAGGTGTTGAGTCAAAGGAAGAACAAAAGCTGTAAGAACCTTCAAAAAAAAAAAAAAAAAGACAAGAAAATGAAAGGCACGTTAGCCATTCATTTAGCAGATAACAGGAGGGAATGCAAAGTTATCGTTTTGGCCATTCAAAGAGTCCAAATCTGTCTGAAACACCAGATCACCAGAACCAGATAGGAAAAGTTTCCTCTTTGGTCAGTCAGAATCAGTCATAACTATGAATACGACACTTGAAACTATTAATCCATACCTTTCCATCTCTTTTCTTTCCTTACTATTACACATTGTCCCCACGAGACCCTGTGAGTTTTGGCATCTCGCCCACTAAAAATATATATCAGATGCGGGCATTAAAGGCAGCTTGAGTGCATCCAGATGGCCAAAAATATTATCAGTATGCACCGCAGCATCTGAAATCCAGCCAAATATCACATCCAAGCAGTACTCTGGGACAGAAATATTGCACAGATGGATGTTGCAGAGACGACTGCATTCAGGATATTACACAGCATTATTCAGCATACACACTGAATTGCCTCACGCAGTGGAGAGAGGTGTTAACACACATCTCATATTTAAATGGAACAGAGTTGATTCAACACAGTGGGACACCCAGAACAATTTATTCTTACATTTATTTATTGGGTTCTACATTTCTGTCTTCATTGAAGGAGGTGACTGTATAATTTATATTACCTGGAACCACAATGGTCATTGACATAACTGAACTAAAGGCTGGCTTCACAGTTTAAATAAGAAATGTTGGTTATTGATTAATAAGACTAAAGCTGATTGATAATGTCAATCGACTAATGATTAATTGATAGGTTGACATTTTTTCTCATATCAAGAGGGTCTTTCTTTAACATAAAGGTCTAATTTTTTTATAATATGCTAAATATAAAGAAAGAAGCACATTATATTTTAGCAATTATTTGTGACAGCACAGCTAAATAAGTGCCATTAAGGTGATGACAAGAATTAAGGATCTTGTTTACATTTCGAAACAGAACTGCATGAAGTGCATTTTCCACCCCATGCCAGACTCTGTTTGGACCATTTCACTTTCCTGCTCTGGGATGCCTCCACCATAATTATTTCCCTTCTAACTGTTCCACTTAAGAATGACCAGCAGCACCCTCTTCTGGATGGTGGCCACACTACAACACTAAAGAAAGTTCTGTTTAAACGGAAGTTATTACTCTAACTGAACTAATTTTGATCTAATTAGCCAATATTTGACAATCAACTGTATTTGTTTGCATCCCTAATTTAAATACAGAATTTCAATATTTATAGATATCCACTACTGGCACAGCAGTGTTTTCTTTAGATGTTGCACGAGGCCCTTTAGTTCCCCGCCCAAAACCAGATGGGCCAGAAGCCAACTGGATGTATAGGGGAAAAAACGGGATGAAACAAGATGAACCAGATCAATCATTTAATTAAGGCATTTTTACATGGGCTTGGTTCTAAAGCCACCTCTTATTCTCCAACAGTCAGAGCAAGCAACATGCATATCAAAACACAGTCAGCAATGTGTTCATGCTCTGTGGGTGAGATAACGAACCTCAACTACTGTGGGTGGAACATGTTTTTAAAGAGACGGTTCTGTAGTTACCTGCAACAAAATCAAGATGAAAACCTCACCAGGAAATTTGATAGAAACAAATACTTTATACAGATATTGGTGCAACCCTTTTTGTTCTATGAATACAGAACAGTTGCACATCTTCCTCCCTGCAGTTCTGACCATATGGACAAGTGAGGAGGGGGAGAGAGGAAAGAGGAAGTGTTTCCCTTTGAAAACAGGAGGAGAGCACCGTATGGCTTCAGAACTCCACATGAATCAGCTGCTTCTAATTCAACTCAAGACCACTAGTCCCGATATAAAACAGATCAGGAATATATCAAATTCCTGACATTCTCGGCTCCATGAGACCCGAGAGAGTGCATGCAGTTAACGTGGAGACGGAAAATGCGAGTGACTCAGTAACCCAAGAAAACTCATTTGGTGCATATTTTGATAACGAAATAAACGGACTGACTGAGGAAACTGAAAGAACTAGATTGACGAGGTAGACTAGAGTGTGGGCGGAGAGAAGGGAACTACAAAGAGACCCTACTCAGGCATTCGGAGAAGTTCAGCGCTTTCAGTCAACACAGAGCGTCTCACCATAGTTACTATAAATGTGTACTTAAACCACTAAAAGACACCACAAAACTGTTCCCAGATTTGCTTTCCGTTTCTACTGAACGAGCAAATTGCTCCAGCTACTGACATGTAGACAGCTACTTAGAAATACTACAGAAAGAAAAAAACTCTCTTTCACAACAAAAATAAATAGCAAATAGAAACGGACAGGTTATATATCAACAGAGCGCAAAGAATATGGAATAAAACACAAAAGTGAGCTCTAAAAGCTGAAAACAGTCTTAGCTAGTCTCCACAGTCACATGTTGCAACTAATTTTAAAATTCATAAGCAATTTCGTAGTTCATGATGTGTGTACAATGATTTTGTTAGTCTATTTAGGTTTTTAATAATAATTGATTTTTACAAGAATAGTAAAAAAGCATGTGAAATTGCAAGTGTATTGGCAGCTACTTGCAGCTCTTAGTGTGTGTTTACACTAAATCTGATCTGATTTTTCTGTACATGGTTACCCTGAAACACATGGAAATGTGGTAATAATTACTAAAAAGACTTGAATTACTCAAACAAGCTTTATTATGAAGTGAAACATAACTGGTCAGTGAAACATAAAAGAAATTAAGACAGTAATATCACAGTTTAAATATACCATGAGTAAAATATTCCACAGGTTTTGGTTTTTAAACGATTCGTAAATGCATAAGCAAGCAACGGAAAAAACAAAATACACTGAAAGAGTGCATCTCTTTATAATCAAGGAATGGATACAGAATAAATTAATTGAGGCAAAGCACTGTCCAAATTGTTGTGTCTTTCTTCGTGGTTCTCCCAAAAAAAACACTTTCAGGTAAGTGAAAGAGTCAGTTAGTGAAATTAAAAACTTTTTATAAAAATTGTTGATGAAAAATATTTTTACACCTGGAAGTGGAGAAATAAGAGACCAACTGCACATAAATTCTCTTTTTTATAGCCGCTGACTAAAAACCAAATTTCACTGCTTCAGTTTAATAAACAAACAATTAAGTTTAGATTTGTCAGTCAGCAACAAAAACACAATCTGTGCACCGTTTAGGTCAGTTGTGCTTTAGCAAGCAGAGATAATATTCAAATTGCAATTCAAAACTATTTATTTCAGTAGAAAACAACTTAATTTGCTGTTTATTTCGATCCAGTTATAAAACCAAGCAATCAGCTCAATCTGGTGTTGATTGAATGGGACAGATGAGTTCCATTCAAGCACAAATAAGTGATACATTTTTATTCAAAATATGATTTATTTGAATTTTTGCTAAGTGTTGCTTAACATCACAGTTGTGCTACTTTGGTGGTGGAATGAGGCAGCTTAACTCATAAGGGAGATGATGACTCAAGTTTGAGACTTTGAGTTGAGTCACAAAAATAAGAGAGTTCAGACGCACCTTAGATCTGCGTCCTATAGACCATGGACTCCAGGTCTGAGACTTTAGTCTTAGTAACAGAGTCGATCTCATGTGATGAAGAGTGAAAGGAAGCAACAGACAGCATCTGCTGCACAGGTTTTACAGTGAAAGGATGTCCTTCATCTTATTGTCAGAGCAGTGTTTGTGCTTGTTAGACTCTACAGTCTACAGTGTTAGATGCATTGCCAAAAAGACTTTTACAGACTGTTTCTTTTTTTGTTTTTGTCGCCTGTCATTGCTATAAATACTTGAAGATATAAACTTAAAATTTTACAGCAGTATCACTCATCTACAAATCTAAACCTTTATCAAAATCAAGTATGGCTTTGACAGACACAGTTTCAGTCATGTTTCTGTTCTCCAATCCATCTTTTTTTGCTTCCTCCAACTTTCTACATAGAGCATGTTGCCTCTCTTAAACTTAAAAGTGCAACTTTTATCAAAAATTGGTGTCTTCTTCTAACACTGTGTGTGTACTTCTCTCTCTTAAAAAGGATTGACCCATAGCACAGTTGAGTGGGTGGATGCCCCTTTGAGTGTATGTACTCAAAGTTCTCCAGCTTTCAACCTAATTTTTAGATGCATTTCAAAGAAAACAGTTCCAAAAGAGGCAAAAAGAAATGTGCGCTCTTTTTTGTTGCACCAAGCAAATCTAAAGTTAGAAATACTAGCAGTGTCTGAGCTTTTCTGTAGGAGAAACAGAGCTCGGGTTTCATCCAGAGTGCAGTCAGGCTGAGCCCGTCGCTTGTGCTGACCCACTGACCCACTTTCTGTCTCCTGTTCCAGAACATTGCCAAGGAGAGCAAGAAAAGACGGAGAGCACAAAATCAGAATACAAGAAAAGGTTAAAGAAAAAAGACAACGTTCATAAAAACTACAAACTGGCGGAACCGAAGAGCAACAGAGAGGATGGGAAACGGGACAGTTTTGAGGCCTGGCACAGCAGCTACAGCTAAGCGCTAACAGCTCAGAGTTCCCAGCTTCCCGCTCAATACTGCCCACCTCTACTACGCAAAACGTCTGCTAAACATAAAACCTGCATGCACACACAAACTTTTATACAGCTAGTAATGACATTTACACATCAGATATACTATATGCATCGTACCGCATGTAACATTTACACTTACAGCATCAAGCCAGGCAGCTGAAAAGCAGCATGAATTATAGGCTTTCTTGAAAAAATTGCTTTGTATAGTAGATATAAACCTTCGAGTTCAGAAGCTGTAAGTGGTATGCAAAGGCATGAAAATGACTGTGTGCAGCAGAAAGAGAAGCAGTAGGGGGAGGTCACCTGCTAAAACGAAGACAGCACACAGCAACACCAGCAGCGGGCTGCTGCTAAAAATAAACACTGTCTGACAAGCCAGAGACAAAAAGACCAGAAGACCCTCCCCTCTCCCTCCCAGCTGTGGCGCTGACTGATGCATGTTCCAACTCCGCCTGTGCACGCAACACAGAGCAAACTCTTCAGTCAATCTCCTGTCAAATCAGAGTGAAGCACAGTGGGCACAGGGGCTTCATGCCACACACTGTTTCCCTTTGTAACTAAGCAGCCCACAAGAACAAATGACTGAAGCAGGCTTACACCCAACAAAACAACCAAACAGTAGAGTAAATGTGCATAAACTAAGCTAAAGAGCTCTTCTCGCACCTCTTCAGAGATAAGCGACGTGCTTACAATGATGAGGAAGTCAACTGACCTCGAACTGTTAGTTTCACACTTTGAATATAGAATTAAAAGTATGTCAGAAAAAAAAGCTGCATAAATATTTCAGTGAGGGTGAGTGGCCAGCGAACAATGTAGTATGTGTTTAACAGCACTGAGACACCTTTTAGATGTGTCTCGTTTAGATGTCGTTTGAGGCCTCTTAATGCCTCCACCCAAAACCAGATGGAACAGGAGCTGCAACACTTTGGAGGAGGTGGACTTCATATGGAAGCATTTACAAATACACACATGCTGAGATGGAGTGAACACAAAAACAAGGGTTAAACTGGACAAACAGATCTGGACTTGATTCTAACCATGCGCTTTATTCTCCAACAATCGGTGCAAGCCCATTAAAAGCCAGTCAGCAATGTGTTTGTTGTCTGAGAGAGAGTGAGATAACTAGTCTTAAATTAAGTGTGTGTGGAACATGTTTTTACTAAAGAGGCTCTTTAGTTAACAGCAATAAATTAAATTAAAGAAAACCTAACAAGTAAGTTTGATTGGAACAAATACCACAGAACAATTATCAGAACAAGTCTTTGCCTTCTAATAATATAGCACAGACCTGACCATATGGACAAGTGAGGAGGGCGCAGAGAGTGAGCGAGGGAGTGTTTTACTCTAAAAACAGGAGGCGATCACTGTATGAATCAACTCCATGTTCAAGAATCCCATGAAAAAAAAAATTTGCTGTTTCTAATTTGATCCATGGCAACTTGTCTCCATGTCAACAGCTATCACGCAGATCAGAAAAGGCATTATATTCCTGACATTCCTGGATTTTGAGTTCATCCTTAAAACACGGGACTGTGCAAGTTGACTAAAGTGAAGGCAGCAAACGCTAATGACTAAGTAAAGAAAAAATAACTCGTTCTGTGGATATTTTGATCACGAAATAAACGGACTGACTGTCGAAACTGAAATTACTTGATTGACTAGATAGGCTACACTGTGGGTGGAGAGAGATAAACTACAAAGAGACCCTATCCAGGCATTCAGAGAAACTCAGCGCTGGCTGTCTCATCATACTTACTATAAATCTGAACTTGAGCCACTAAAAGCACAACTGTTGCCAGCTTCTTTTCCGCTTCTATTGAAAGAGTGAGCTGCTACCAGGTCCTGACATTCAGACACCTACATGGAAGCCCAGCTGAGATGAAAGACTGTTTTTGTCTAGCATAACAAGCCCTGCATAAGAGCTAGATAAGACATCAACTGTTAACTGAGTTTAAAATATAAAACAAATGAGTAGTTCTTAGTCATAGCGATGTTACTAAATGGCACTAAAAGAATATGACAACAGCAATGACATAAATAAGATAGATCAATATCAGAGACTTTGTACATATACACTCATCAAAACAACATTCATTCGTTTGGTGTTTTGCTGACTGGGCAGGAAGTTGTTTTGACCAAAACCAGAAGTCAGGGGCTAAAATTTAAATTTTCTATGCATTAAGTACAACAAGATCTATGCTGGTTCTACGATTCATACAACATGGAAGAGAGAGACTAATGATAGAAATACTAATATCCGTTCATGCTACGAGTAAAAACAAATCTTGAACAGGAATAACACCCTGGTTCGATCATTTTAGACAATATTTTTATCTGACAGTGTTCAACTGAATGTCACCGGTTACTACACCCAAATAACCTCGTTACTAAACCTAAACTACAACTACATCTCCTACAGCCTAGAGTGTAAAATGTTTTATTTTCAAAAATCTAACGGCAAACGGGAGAAAAACAACCTGCTACTGTCAGACCAGTGTGACCCAAGTCCCCGGACGAGATACATCTTCTGTTACCCAGGGTTAGCCAAGGGCTAACATAGCTAACAAAGACAATATCATAAGACTAAACATAAATTTGTCCCAACTTGGTGCTGAAGGGTATCACTTACGTATACTGGTAACGGCCAGGGATAACCAGCGGGTTCCGCTCCAACCGGCGATTTGAGCTTTAGCTCCAGCTTTTCTCCCATTCTCCACTCTGATAGAGAGCTAACTAGCTCCTGACTGCTCTGTTAGCCAGCTGCTCGATAAGCGAGCGACTCACAACGGGAACATTTTGTAAGGGGGAAAAAAACGGCGAAAACTTGAAAAATAAAAACGACCTCCACACTCGCTACGGGAAAAATACACACGCGATGCAGTCAGGTGTGTACAAGAATCCCGCTCGTTTTAATATTATTAATAAAACGCCTATTATGTGCTCACTGGCAGGAACATCTCGTCCGTTCCGCCGCCATCTTGCCCGGCATGAATAAATATGGCAGGAGGCCACTGGCACGAGAGGAGGACTGTGACGACTGCGCGTGAGCCAAAGCAACGAGCACGAGCGCCCTACAACTGTTTCCGAACTGCGTGAGAGACGTGACATCACGACTATTTTCCAGATAAATACCCGAATAGCTTATTTGCGTGAAGCGAAAATATTTCACAATGTGTAATTTCCATTCACTTAAAGTAATAAAATCTGATAATTAAAAACATGCAACAAACTTGAAAACAGCTGCAAATTCCATCGAGTGAAAGGGGCTCAAAGTAAAAAAAAAAAAAAAAAAAGAACAAGATCTTAAAACACCATACAACAACATAGCAACAACCCATATTAATCAAGAATTTAATTGGATAATACTATATCATTGCCATCATGCGAGGACAATGCAAAGCAAATATAGTACATTTTCCCCCAACAGGTATAAAGTTGCTGTTTCTGCTGCTGACAGTCCTGGAGGGCTGAGTCGATCTGAGACTGTAGCTGTTGTACAGACCATCAGAGAGAAGGTCGCTGGTTATGAAGTTATGAAATAAGCAAATTTGCTGCTATTTTACTAATTAAGTCCTAATAATATCTATTTAACATCTAGAACAACTTGGCTGCAGACTGCTTTATAGATCAAAAAAGCTCAAAGGGGTTAACTATATATAATTGTTTGGTGTTAGCACCTCTGAGATCCAGAATTGTAAGGCTGGGACATCAAGGCAAAGAAAACTCAGTAGCTGCTGGTAGGGCCCTCCAGACATTCAGGGGCCCCTAGCAATTGTTTAATTGTAACACAGACCATACATCTAAACCTAGCATTCATTTATAGAGAATGACAATGTTATTACATTTTATTTAATGCATTCAGCTGAGAAAAAAAATGGTACATTTAGGATTTAATTAGGAAGTTTACTTTGTAAAAGTTTAAAGAATCATCTTGATAGTTTGATTGTTGTGTTACCATGGCAACAATATGGTGTAATATTTGTGTTTGAGATGGGTTTGTTCACAAATACATCACAGCAAACAACCAATAATCAGTGACTGATTTTAAACTTGGCCAATAAACCTGGTCTCCCTCTCACAGACTTCACTTTATCTATATTTAAACATGTTAGTGATGCTGAGGTTCTTAGTAGGAAGGGTTTCGGGGGGCGGGGGGCTTCTGTCTAAGGCCCCATATTACCTTGGGCCGGCTCTGCATGAAGAGCCGCTGAGATGTGCATCTCTGAAACCTACCTGAAATCTACCTGGAATCCTCCGGTAGCCTCTATGTCAGTCCGCCTATGCTTTGGGGACATTTTAATTAATTTAATTGTGACATGTTTGGCTTTATACTGCGGTTCTAATTATTGCTACATTTTAGCTGATGTTTATTTTGTGAGTTCAAGTTGCTATGGGCCGAATCTTCCTTTAATCACATTCTACACTCAGCTGTTGCAACAGGCAGAGACCTCAGATGACAGCAAAACTCCTGCAGAAGAAGCTAACCAGGAAAAGAGAAGCACAGAACGATTAAGGTACATAAAACAATAAATGGAAGTTCCAGAGAAAGAAATATTTATCAACCCAAAGCTGAAACATTCCTATAAAACTTGTAGAAATGCTATAGACGTTATGAGTTTGTGTGAAGTTTAATCGGGTTATGAGAAAGTTACTGGGAGAAAAGTCAGTAAAGAAAATACAGAGGCGATCTCTCACTCTTATTTTATTTGATACTTTTCATAATGAAGAAAAATTCATGAAGAAATTCAATAAAGCCAGCACTTTAACCTTATTGAGTTCAGTGGAGGGTACATCAACGACTTTTGGAAAATACAAACACAAGAAGGGATCAATGTGCATGATCAAAGGTCACAGGAGGGAACTATCGTCCAAAAAAAAAAAAAAAAAGTTAAACTCTGCTAAACAAATACCGATGTCAGCTCTGACAATTTTCGGTGTTGCAATAGTTTTCCATTACAACAGATATCCACTACAAAATCTTTAATTTTACCAAATAAATTAGGCAAAAAAAAAAAAAAGAAGTTAAAATTCAAATTAGGTCAGTAGCAATCTGCTTTTCTACTTGACACAACTGCAATTTGTTTTTCCAATCTTCAACTCGACCAACAAAGTAAGGAAGGTACAGCTCTTCTCACAGGCAGTTTTGTAGGTTGATCAAAATCAAAATTAACAACTTTGTGCAGCGGCTGCTGATAATGAACACTTCAGGCATTTGCGCAAAATTGATGACTCATGCATTTGTGAAGCAAATTAGTGCGATTGAATAAACTGTGCTAAGTGCTGCACAACATCATACAATTTGGATGCTATATTAATTCATTAAAGGTTATCTGCACAGCTATAAAACATCCACAATGAGGTGGGTTTCATTTTAATAATCTGCTCACTAAAATCATGTCTTCTCATGCACAATTGTAGATTTTGCAGCAAAAGGCCGTAGATTTGATGGCAAGCGTATAAATTAGGATTACAGACATTAGGGAGAATTTCTTATTTTTTTTTAAGAAGCTGACTAAGTTAGGTTGCGAACCTAGAACAGAGTCAGTATTGTTTAGTGGGTTCAGTCATGTACAGCTGGGATGTGAACTCAGATTATAGTTCATCATATAAACACTGGAGTATCTATGAAAGATATGATTTACTCAAAAATTTCAAAACACTAGCATCATCAGTCTGATATTGTTTCACTTTTGAGTTACAAATAAGTCCAAATCAGATGTAAAAGTCAAATATAATCCACACAGACAAACAGGGGCTCACAACAGTGAAAGCCTCATGTCAAATGATCAAGATTAATTGAAAGGTAATATCTAGGGGGAAAATACACAATGTAAGGAGAGAGTGGACACAAAGGTTTAGATCTTCCAAACACTCAAAGCTCGGCTGCAAATCACTGAAGCAGATTGTGATACAATCCCAGTAAAATTACCAGCAGTCAAACCTGGCAGTTTGGGGTCTCATTGGTGCAATTCATTGCTTTGTGTTAAAATGCTGAGAGAAGCACTGCCACTGGCTCTTTTATAAAAAAATAAAAAATAAAAAAAAAAGTAAGAAAAAAAATCAATTTGTCATGCTGTATTAGGACCTTTTGTAAAGAACTATTTGGCCTGGCCCCTGTCTAAGAGTTGAGAAATTTCACGACGACGCTTTACCCCTCTAACTGCAGTCACATGTATATGCATGGACTTTTACTAATGCTGTAAAATATGTGAATAAATAGAAATGTCTTTGCTTGCTTGACACAAGCTCCCGATGAGAGGAAAATGTTTTTGCTTTTTTTTTATCATTACTTATTTGCTGTGTAGAAATCAATGTGTACTTTCCTTTAAACTCCAGCAAAGTACCCAAATTCTAATGTACAGTTACTTTAAATAATTTGCAGATAAATTCAGTAACACAAACAGAACCAGCACAGAAATCCAGACAAATATAAGTCCTGTCTGACAACTAAAAAAGATCTCGGAAACACGGAAGGGGAGGGGAGCTCTGATGTGTGTGTAAACATGTCAGTATACATGGCGCTGTATGTTGGGGAGAAAGAAATGGCAGCCAGCCACGGTGAACTCGCTGACCGGGCCCCCTTCGGCTCCCCGAGCTGCTTGGAGGCCAACTTTGGGATGGGAGCCAGCGTAGCAGGGCTCAGGCACGGCACAGCCAATTGGAGCACAAGTTGAAGTGAAGATTCCTGGGATCTGCGTCGGATTACAGCGAGGCCTGTCCTCTGCATTGCATCTTTTGATTCCAACAGCTAGGTAATGTTTTTGTTAACAAATAAAAAAATCAAAAAACACTTATTGGCTGTGAGAAAATGATGCTGATTAGATATATATCCATATACACCAGAGAGGTAAACAAAACTCAATAATTTGTTACATTTTACCACTCCACTCAAGATGCAGCAATCAAGGAGACTGGAGGTATTTTTAAGTTCATGTGTAATCTAACACTTGCAGGAACAAAAATGATGCAACGAAGGTCACAATGGGAAACTGCTGCCATCTACAGGAAATGAGTTGTAACAACATTCTCCTCACAGTGACTTTAACTGGCAAGTCAGTTTTGAAAGCAGAGCTTGAAAAAAAATTTATTTCTTTGAGGTTAAAAAACCCCCAAACATCTAAAAACCATAATCTCAAGAAAAGGAAAAAGAAAAAAGTTGTACCTCCTCTGCAGACATCGTATGTTTGCTCATTTTGTTGCAGTCAGAAACATCAATGTATTAATTGAGCATTTAAGTAATATATAGACACAAATTAGAACTAGATTTTGGAATGACAGGAAATGTATGGTTCTAGTAATGTTTTTGGAAGTGAGCCATGGATTTCTATGCAAACCCTCATCGTTCTGGTACTCCTAAATAAACTCCAGAGGAAAATGGAAAATGCTTGGTACAACACACAGACATGGGCCCAGCCATTCATTAACCTCTGCTGAAAACTGCATGGGTTTTGTTTCTGATGCTGTAATCTACCAAACAAATTAAAAATCAGCCCACCTAAACAGTAAGGAACCTGAACACCTTTCTTTTAGGCAAAGATAAATTATTCTTTCCTACTTTGACTAAAATATTGATTGAGATTATTTCTAATCAGAAATAATCTAAAAAAAATATGTTTCTAAGAAATAAAAGAAAATTTAGCCTCAGCTCATTCAACCCAATTTTGGCCTGAGGGGAAAAAAAAAAAATGTTTATGCACCACTGGCTTAAATCAAAAGCATATTCATGTGTTACAACTGTGTCAAGACATGAAAACAGATGATAACAGATTTCATTTCATTCTGACTGAACTGTTTTTTTTTAAATGAAAATATATATACTATTTTCCTTCAGTTATTTGTTCTTTTGTGCATCAGAGAAAATCCTAAATTAGATTGTAATTTGTGGGAATTCATTCTTTTTGCAAGGCACCATATATTTAGCTTCAAAATCCATAGAAAATTAGGAGTCTTTCAATTTGTGAAATTAAATTAAATGCCTAATTGTGAAAATAAATACCACAACAACTGGTTCTGATTTTCCCACATGAGGGTGTTAAAGAGTTTTATTGAAACAAAAATCACGTTAAGTCCCAGTCCCTTATGGTTCTCAAAAGGAGAAAAAAAAAAAAGTAGAAGAAGCATACTTTGGATTTTAGCTGTGACATTTCATGACTAATCTTCAAAGCCCTCCTTGCTTTCACAGCAGCATGTGTATAATCAAAACAGAACTATACAACAGGTCATTTTGGCACAATCAGCTCATAACAGTGGCACTGTGCTGGCATGTCTTCACTGACAAGTTTGCTCTCCACTGGCTCAAAACATCTCGCATCCATCAACTCATCTACAATGGATTTGGAGCAGTAACAGAGATGCGCTACAAACCAAACACAGCAACAATGAGGACAAAGGCATTCCTTGCTAAACAGCTGTGGTTCTGGGTTAAAGTGAAGTGTCGACTGCTCACGTCTCTGATCCAAAACCCGGATCCAGCGGCACACAATCCAACATCGTTTTGATAAAAGTTGATGTAGTGTTAACAGAGAAAAAAAAAAGAAATAAAAAATCAGAGTGAGCATTTTCTGATTTCCTCTTGACATGTTATGCAGAGTTATAAATTATACAGAGTGAATAAATGAAACAGGAAGTAAAAAGAATACTGTAAGATCCTTCTTTGCCAACATTTGGTGAAAGCGCTTTGTGCCATTTCGCTTGATAAGCGCTTTGGTTTACATGCTGGTCTGAGCCACGGCCAACCAATTACGCGCCAATTCAGCCGGACGATGCCTTTGCTTGGATTTTGATGTTCTTGGGCAGTTTTTTCTTCTTTTTTTGAACCAAGTAAAGATGAAAGACTGCTCATTGTAACATTCATTTAGCATGCAATCTGAGAGACAAAAAGTGTCTTTAGGACAACCCCTCCCACTCCAGTAACAGCAAGATCAGGAGAGAGAAAGTGGCGATTTGTAATATTCACATAAAAAGATCAATACAAGAAATGAAGTCAGCGGCTGAAGTCGACTCGCCCTGCCGCTTCTCGAAAGGCCTCTCCGAGGACGTTAGTGGGTTGGGCGAGACATTTTCAGGAACCAATCATTGTTGACATCACGTTCTGAAAAGGCAAAAAAATAAATAAATAAAAAACACTCGGGTCCTTCGACGTGAAGGATCGGGACGATGGACAACGATGGCTTCGTCTTAACAGTCATCTTAATGGGACTAGAAAGGGGGTCAAACAGCAGACAAAAAAAAAACAAAAAAAAATAAATAAAAGGATATCTCGCTTTTTAGATACAGTAAACGTTTAACACAAACAATGATCATATATGTTTAAAAGATATGAGCTCTGATCTGAAAAATAACTTTTTTCTCAACTTTAAATCGTATGTTGCTACAAAAGCCTGAAAGAGTACCAATTAGGAGCCAACAGGTGGCCTTGCAGGAAACACTTCTGGAAGGAGCACCGCAGAACGACATGACGGGGAAGAGACCGCTTCCAAGACAATAAATCTACATTCCAAGGGTGACTGAGAACTTCTTCCCCCCTCTGTTAAGACATCTCCATGATTTTTAGAAAAGTCAAACACAAAAACCAGTGTCCGACTCTGTGCATTTCTTTTTTTGTTGATTCAAATACTAATTTCTGCATCTCTACAAAGAGAAAGAATACTATTGCCAACACTGACAATTAGAAGGGAAAGGCAGCTTCTGAATAGTAAAATACTGGCAGACAATCATGATCTGAGGACAAAATAAGAGACAGCATTTTTTTAAGCACTAATTTGTTTTTGTTTCTTTTTAAAGGAGTGTAAAATAATTTCACCCCCACCAACAAAGTTAAATGACAAAAAATAAATAGGAAACTAAAAAGATTCAGCTTTGCGAGCATACAATTATGTGGAGAAAACTCATGAGCTAGTCACTATTTCTTTTTTTTTTTTAAATACTCAAAAACTAATTTTGGTGTACAATCTGCAGTTTTCATCTCAGAGTTCAAATTCATCCAGTTTCAAAAGCAGGAAAGATAATTTGGAAAAACTCCCATGAAAGTAGGAATATTTCACAATGAACTCTCAAGACTCTGTTGCGCATTAAAGGCAGGGAAGGCTGCTGAAGAGCAATATTTATGGATCCACTTTTATCTACGCTCAGACCTGGCCCAAGTCCTTAAGGAAAAAAACAAAAACAGGGAAAGGTTAAGGAAAAAGAGATCATGTGTCCTGCCTCGCCCCGACACATGGGATTTGTCCTTTCGTGACGTTTCTTTTTAGTGGAAGAGGAATCCAGAGTTTTCCCTTTATCTGCCCGGTTTCCAGGGATAACAGGGAAACGGTCTCTAGTGACTACGTTTAAAGTTGCTGATGATCGTACTCCGCGATAAGTTTCTTTATATGAGCCAGTTTGTTGTGTAGATATTCACAGCGGTTCTTCTCTAGGCTATAATTTGGATTAGTCTGCAAAGACAGAAGCACAGAGTCACAGCCCGATCACATTTTCTTCAAATAAAAATCAGCAAAAATGTTTTACCTTTTTGATCTTATGATACTCTTGAAGTATCTGATTGTGGATTGACTGTTGGGGAAATACAAAAATAAAGAGCATTCTAAATAAATATGAAATACTAAAAGAGCATTTCCTTAATCTTTACAAGGTTTCTGCAAGTTTCTGAAGGTTATATTTAAGATTTCCTAAGATTCATAAAGGCTGTTCAAATAATAGAAAAAATACTAATAGCCTAATTACTTAACTTGTAATTAACTTTGTTTATAGCTTCAAAAAAAACTTTGTATCCTTAAATTTGTAATTTTCCAGCTCTGGCATGTGACTCAAATCCTGTTGCTTCACAGTTATCCAGTTTTAATGACTTTTAACAATATCCAATATCTAATAATTATAGATGTGTTCATACGATTCTGCGTAGAGGAACAGGATGTGGATAACAACACCACCTTGAGTTGAACTCCCTAAACATATAACTTTAAACCATTACGAGCACTAATCTCTTCCTGGTTTGGAAAACAAGATAAATGGACATAAACTCCTCTGTCATGGGTAGAAGTGCATCAGTCAGGGTTTTCTTGTACAAATGTTTCCCTACAAGTCTGACCTACTTAAATGTGACTTTGATTCAAATATTCTTCCTAAAAAAAGAAATGTATAAAAAAGAAAAACTACAACAGATTCTACTGCAGGGGGCAAAAGCACCTAATTAAACAGAATGAATTACAAGATTATCTCTATTTACCGTTTACCACTGTTTAAAGTCTGAAACTGGTTCCTGAAGACAGTCAGGAATCCTCTGGCTGCCCCATTTAAGTCAATTTTAAGTCTTGTAGAATAGAAAACGAAGACAGAAAAATATTTTAAACGTAAAACCAGAGAACTTACACCTTCAGTATCACACAGAGGTGTTAGTCCAATGCACTAAACATATGGATTCAGCAGCTGTGGAAGGTAAGAAATTTGGCATGGAAAAATTTAAATTATAATGCTGAATTTGTAAGTAATTATTGTTGGGTGGCATGATGTGTAAATGCAATAGCAGCTACACAATGCACACCTTGGTTACAATCATGTAGGTTTCAACATCCAGCCTTGGGATGTGACACATTCCTTCCCCTTTCTCTCTCTCATTGTCTAGTGCAACAAGGAAATACTTTCACTGAACTAAAGGAGATAGGTTATATTAATCTACACACAGTCCTCTTGTAAATTGTTCAGAATATATATCATTGCTTCATTTTTGCAATCCTTTATAATGAAGTTATGAAAACACCTCAAAGTACATTTTTGGAGCCTTTAAAGCATTTTTCACTGACAGTTGTAAGCAATGCAGCTATAAATTATCTGTATCTTTTTCAAGTTGTGGCTTACTGCACTTTTATTAGCAATTTCTTTAGATGAACCAGACTCGTACATAAAGTCATGCATATTAACATT